>JAQFVV010006322.1:827443-934880 GCA_028023455.1 Epiperipatus broadwayi | reverse complement strand
ACCCTTTTCCCGCCTCTTACGAGGCTCCTCGTAGACATCTGACATCACTCTAACTCTGCCAGTTCTTATGCTAAAATATTTCGTTAAACAGGTATTGAATAGGTTTTTAAAAGTTCTGTAAGATGGTGCCCTCTTCCGAATTATTTTACAAGTAAAAAATAAAAAAAAACGCATTTAAACCTAAACAAAGAAAGAACATTACTTGTGATTGGTTCTTAGCATGCTCTCAGCCGAAAAAGACATTCTGATTGGCTGGAAAGAACAAAGAAACCGCCTGATCAAAGAAAATAAAGAAAAATGCTGAGATTTTCATTTCGAATATGATTTTAAAGTATTATAAAAGTATATTTTGAGAAATTAAAATTATTTTCAGAGAGAATACTAAAAAAACAAAATTATTTTCGAAAAATATCAAAGATTTTTGTAAAAATATTGAAGATTTAGTAAAAAGAAATATTTACTTTTCTATAACGTAAAAGTCGACCTTTTTGTTTATATTATAGCTTTTATGTTGCCGAAATTGAATATTTTAGAATAAATAAATAGCAATTTATTTTTGAAAGAACTTTCGTTCTCTTCATAACCTGAAAAATTAGTAATATACTTTTTATAAACGTATCTGAGTTGAATTTAATATTATAGGCAAATATGTTTTAACAATAGGCTTTGTCTTCAGTTTGTGAGTTGGCCAATTAAAAGATTTGATTTTTACCTCATACAACCAATAATATAATTAGCGGTTAAAAGGTTAATTAATAAATAAAACAAATAAATATTTTCATATTCAACAATTAAAAATATTAAAAATTCTTGTGAGCTTGAGTTATTAAAAAGAAAAACATTATAAATAATTTAAATGAAAAGGTTAAAGGGACAATAAAAAAAATTCTTATTTACATTAACTTTTGCCATTTTTTTAAGCTTTACGAAACTACATTTATATTGTAATGATAATTTTTAAAATCTTGATGACAGGATTTAAACTCTTCGGCATTTTACCTGGAGTTCCCCAGTATGAGTGTACAGGCGAACATTGATGGCAGGTGGCATTTGAAGGCATGTTCTGGCAGCAGCATCTCGGAAGATTTCAGGTCTCAGGAAGGAAAGAGCAGTGATTTACCTTTTTTTCTACTCAATCATCATCGCATGATTTCAACAAGTCTTTTCTGTTCTCTCTCTGGTTCTGGTCTCTTTCTGGTCTAAAAAGAACCACTATTTATCACTTCCTACTTGTACTCGATTTCTGCTTCCTCAGGTCATTTTCAATTTCAAAAAACAATCAAAATCATTCTTTTATTCTAATTTTAGAAAGTTTGTATCTCGATAAGGATCAATATATTTCAATATAATTTTATGTTAGTTTTTAATTTAGATAACAATGTAGAATCTTTCCACAGTGAATGGATTTTGGTAATTTATCAATGCTTTTAATTTAAACATATATTAAACTTCTTATCGAGGTACAAATCTTTCAGAAAAGGCCCTCTTGGATTCTTGAACTAAAAATAAAGCATTTCAAACACATATATATCTAAAATATATATAAAAAAAATCAAAATTAATTATTTTAGTTTTTTTCTTTTAATAATAAAATAGAATAACAGTGTGTTAGTACAATTATATATATATATGATCCAAAATAAATTTTAGGATTTATCCAGGATCGTTAAAAAATGTTTAAAAATGTTTTTTTTTTAGAATAATAATAAAAGCAAATGTTAGTAAAATAAATAATTAGGTGGGTCAGACTGTGAAATGGCAAATCTGAATCAGATTTACCATTTCACACTCCCCCACTTTACAAAAAATCTCTCTCTCTCTCTCTCTATATATATATATATATATATATATATTGTAACGATATATAAATATGTCGTTACATTAATTTAAAATAAAAACTTAAAAGTTCGCAAATAAAAGTAAAAAACTAAACGCTAAAATTAAAATGTTTGTTAAACGTATATACATTCGCACGGAGGCCAAACTTTAAAAATATTTTTTAAAAAAAAACAAATAAATAAGTATTTGAACGTACTTTTTTATAAAAAAAGTACAAGATTGAAAAATAAAAACAGGTATTAATTAATTCTTGTAATCTGTAAATGGAAGTGATTGTTTATAAATTGTTTGAAAAGCAAGCTAGCCTTGGGCTCTTGTATAATTAAAATGATCTGATGAAAGATAGATAAGAAAATAAAGAGAAATTAGCTTGACCAATGGAAGCACTAAGCCTTGGCTCAGACCCTAATGAAAATTATGGATTAGTGACATTTTGTTGATTGAATCCATGTGGAAAATATAAAAAGAGAAATACAGTTTTTTTGGACAGTTCCAGCATTTTGTGTTTGAGAGATGGGGTAGGACGCACATACCACAATATCTATACAAAAAAAATGAATGAAAAGACTGTGATACCTTGAACCAGCTATTGCCATCTCCAGAACATTATCTTCCAATGGAGGCGTCACGGGAATTAAAAGCAGAAACCTGGACTCTTCTACCATAAGCTATATGGACAAGAACTCTAAATTTAAAAATAATGAAGAACTTTCATTCAAGCTTATGAACTTCTATCTGACTTTTTTTAAGTTTAAAATCAAATTAATAATGTTTAATTTTATATGTTTCCCGATTGATAAAAATCATTTCCATTTTTTTTTTCTTATTGTATAAATTATTTATTGTTTAATACTAAATGATGAAATTTAGGTTGGGTATAGACGTTGCATACATTTGTTAGTGGTTGATTATGTTGGAGTTTTCACATTTGATTGGAATATATAGGTCAATGATGTTAAGGTGGGCATCTTACGATGAATGCCATGGGGCCTTGTGTATTCCCTTTTGCAATTGACATTATCGATGATTTTGTATTTTGATCGATTGTGTTTAATTTGAATGTTTTTGACTGTGGAATTTGTGCAGCCGATCTATACTCAACATTTTAAAAACAAATGTATAAAAATAATCTGTGCGAACATATTTAAATGTTAAATTTAAGTCAGGCATGAATCGCTATATAGTTTTGTATAGTTATATTAAGGGAGGGTAATCTTGGGTTATTCATTTCGTAGTTGAATTGGTTCAATGGATTGGATATATTTGTGTAATTGTAGATGTAGTATTAGATCCGCTACGGGCAGGATTATATATATATGCCACACACCTTCTGTTTGCCTATGGATGGGTTTGTAAGATGGCAAAGGACCGCAGTTCATTCCTATGGAGTTTTATGTTTATTGTTCTACTTGCCAACAGATGTAACATTCCTGTTGGTGGAGAGACAATGTCTTCTCTAATTCTTCTTACTGATCAGATGTACATTCCTGACAGTATAGTATTTTGTGTTGTCGTATTTTCATGCTACATTGAATGCATAAATGTATCAGATGGATTGGCGCCGGTTTGA
The DNA here is from genome assembly GCA_028023455.1 of Epiperipatus broadwayi. NCBI lineage: Eukaryota > Metazoa > Onychophora > Udeonychophora > Euonychophora > Peripatidae > Epiperipatus > Epiperipatus broadwayi. Next base: position 931,471 of record JAQFVV010006322.1, on the reverse strand, counting down.
TTGCGAAATTTGTTGCCTAAGGTTAAATCAGGGAAGAATATTTTCTTTTCAAATGCAGATCTATGTAGTAGTCTAATCATCCTCGACTCACTAAATAAATATTAAACTCATGGTTGTAATTTACTTAAATGTAAAACTAAAGATTAATAGAAAAATCTAAAATGGTGAATTTATTCCTCAAAATTTAAATGTTATTTTATATGTGCGTAAATAAATATTTTTATGTGTTAATTTCTGGCGGTGGCTTTTACTTTTTTATATTTAAGATATAAAATTTATATTTATTATCTCTGCTACTCCACTGAGCTAGTGACTTGGGCTAACGATCGGAATATTTAAATAAAGTGGAATCTTAACAGCACATATCTGCCTACTCTATAATTTTTTCTAGGTTTAAATGCCTAGATGGCGCTCTGTAGAGCAAATATCGTAGTTTGTGGTTAGATTCGATCTCCACTTGCATTTCGATCATTATAATATATATATATATATGGTTACAATCTGAAATGTCTTCTAAATCTAAAAATTCTTTTCCATCTCTTAGTCCATTTACAAATTTCTGTTATTAACAAAATATCAAATTGGGTTAAATACCTTGTCCTATCTCCCTGGATCTGGCAGGACATAAGGCTTTAACTGCCCGGCATTAAAAGTTCCTCTATTTCCTTGTTCTCCTTTTAATAAACATGCATTCTCTTGACATTTTCTTTTGGATCTTGTAAGGACCATGGTAAAGTGGGAAGAATTTTTGGAATTCCTTCTTGGTCGCATTACTTGGTTTTGGTGCTCTAGCCACACCATATCCCCTTCTTGAAATTTCTGGGGTGGATTGTGATATCTTTTCATTCTTACCTGGGCCATCATTTCCATACAAGCATAGGCCTCACTTTGGTCCTCTTCAGGGTTGATAACCAGATCCTCTTTTGGCCGAATTTTACCAAATATTTTGAGGCACGGTTTTCCATAGTGAAGCCTTTTTGGGGTAAATCCTGTAGATTCATTCAAGATATGGTTGATGTTTCCCACAATTTTGTCAGTTCTCCTTACCCATCCTTGGATATCGTGAGACATGTATGTGTGGAAGAGCCTGTTAATTTCTCTCATGACCCTTTTGTTCCACTCCTGTGTCTTTATCACTAATAGAGCTTAAAATCTTTCCATCTCGGGGATGGTGTCAATTTGGCAGCTTAACATCATGCTTTGGACCCATATGGACATATTGTTCTTTATAATGTGTATAATGCATGCATCAGAGTATGTGAAGGTGGTTAGGGTTTGAAACTTCGCCACTTGTTTAAAAAAAATTGGGTGAAAAAAAGTTTATTGCTGGCTACCTTGATATTTTTTGGCCATCAAAGTCTGAATCATATCATCTTAGTGCTCACCACTCCAAAATTGTCCTATCATGTCTTGTTCATATTCTTTAAAGTTTTGGGGTTTCTGTTGTAATGACCTCCACCAATCCTTCACAGGGTTTTTCAAATAATGGCTCACAACAGCCACTTTCTCATCCTCATCCATTGCTTGAACATGGAACAATTCCCTCAGGCTTTCTATGTTCTCTATTGGATTCCCTCTGGGCTTGCCTTGGAACTCCTGGATATGAATCAGTTGGGATATCAATGATGGTCCCTGTTAGCCATGTGAAGGGGTTTGAACTTTAATGTTGGTGATCTTCTCATTAGCCTCTGTTTCTATGATGGCTATTTTTTGATCTACAGATTTTTGATGCTCTTGCATTGTTCTCTCAATTTCATATATCATTGTTGCCATAATGCTGTTCATCATCATCTTTGAATTTTCCATCATTATGGACATCATCTCAGACATCATCTTCTCTTCTGCATTTTCCTGTTGAGCACTCAATCTAAAACAGAAAATCTTTGTAAAAAATTTTTATTACTTTTCTTTGTCACTTCACTTAAAATTTGAACTTTTTCTTCACTTAGAAAAAAAAACTGTTTAAACTTTGATTCTGAAACTATTCTTTTTTTTCTTTTAGTTGATTGTGGGATAAACAAAACTCTATATATTTATCTGACTTTAACGCATTACACCACCCTTCCCTCCTAAAACATCTTCCATCCTACTACTACCTGCTCTGTTTACTGCATTTAGTTAAAAAAATATTTGCCACTCAAGGTATTATCTAATAAAGTGAGCAAAATTTAGCTATTTTCTCATATGAAACAAAACAAAATTATTCTTTTTACATCTGGTTGTTCTCCTGTGCCTGGACAGATTTGACATTGATCATACTTCAATTGGTTGATAAAAATGGTTCACATGATTTAATTTTACATTTAAGTTGTACTGACTCTTTAACCATTTCATTATTCCAGGTTCGAATCTTAAAAAAACACTATTGTGTTTGAAAATATTTAATTAAACTATTGGCAATTTTTTAAGGGCACCAGCCAATAGAATATATATATATGCTTTATTCATCATCATCATCATCATTATCAACCATTATCAATCCACTGCAGGATGAAGGTCTCTCCAAGTTTAATATATCTTCTCCGATTTTTGGCTTCTCTTCTCCACATCACCCCTGCACACTTTCTTATTTCATCCATCCATCTCACACATGGTCTCTTTCTGGGTCTTTTACAATCTCTTGGAATCCAGTTTAAAATTTCAATTGTCCATCTATTATCATCAATTCTAGCAATATGTCCAGCCCAACTCCACTTCAATCTTTTAATTTTTTCAATGATGTCAGTAACACCTGTTTGTTCTCTTACCCATACATTGTGTTTTCGATCTCTTCTTGTTACTCCCAACATACACCTCTCCATACTTCTTTGAGTGGTCTGAAGTCTCTGTATTGCTCTTTTATTGAGTGTCCAAGTCTCAGATCCATAAGTAAGAACTGGTAAAACACATTTGTTAAAAACCTTCTTTTTCAAACACATAGGCATATTTCCTTTTAGTATCAAGTTATTTCTACCCAAAGCACTCCAACCAAGATTAAATCTATGATTAATTTCCTCCATTATGTTTCCATCTGTATTAATAATCTGACCAAGGTATTTGTAACTGTTAACTTCTTCTAATTCATCATAGTCAATCTTTATTTTCATATTTTGAGCAAACTGATTAGTCCTACTTTCCTACTTTCATGTGATAACTCCTGCAACATTTTCTGCAGCTCTGAAGCATTATTTGCAAAAACAACTACATTATCTGCAAAATCTAAATGACTTAAATAATCTCCATTTATTTTCACTCTTTTGGTTTCCCATTTTAATCCACAAAATACTTCTTGCAGCACTTCTGTAAATGTTTTGGAAATATGGAGTCACCTTGTCTTACACCTTTCTCAATGTTGACTTTCCCAGTATCATTATGTAATCTAATTGTTGCTGTTGCATTTTTATAAATATTATTTAAAATATGACAATATCCTGGATCTATACCTTGATGATCCAATGCTTTAATCACTGAAGAAATGTTTATAGAATCAAATGCCTTTTCATAATCTACAAATCCAATACATAATGACAACTCATATTCATTTGTCCTTTCTATAACTTCTCTCAATACCCGAATATGATCTACTGTACTAAAACCACTTTTAAATCCAGCTTGTTCTTTTGGTTGGTGGAAATCCAATGTTCTCTGTAGACGAGATGCTTTATTATTGACAATTTATTCACCCAAGTCTCCATTAACAAACATTTATTACTATTACACATTTTCATGTAGTTATTCTTTTATATCACAATATTTTATAGACTGAAGATTTATTTATAAACCAAAACATACAGTATTTGGTTTATTTTTCTTTTACATTTTACACATGAAGAAAAATCACAGATAGAAAAAAAAAAATCTCATATATTTTCCCTTCTGTTTTGAGTCTGTATACATACATATTTTAATTCTGAGTACCAGCTATTTGTGGACCCTTTATTCTTATTCTCTACCACAAAATACAGCCAAAAAATACACATGTATTTCACACATTCCATTTTATCAACATATTCATCATGGTGTAGGTATTTGGCTGAAATCCCCAACATTTTAGAGCATCAAAACTTAGGAAAAAAATGTTTTTCCACGTATAAATTATTTATTACTGTGTCAAAAAGAATAACAAAAAAAAACACATTATATACATTAAACATTATTCAGGGTTTTGCAATGTGTGCAAAACATCATACAAATTTGGGAAAAAATCTTACATATATTTATTATTTAGTATAATTCAAAAAAAAAATCCTTTTTTTATATATATATATATATATATATATATATATATATATATATATATATATATATATATATATATATATATATATATATATATATATATATATATATATATATAACATTATACAGGGTGTGGGAATATCTAATAGCTCCACATTGGGCTTCAAAACCCGGAAAAAAATGTGATGTGCCAGTCGAAACACACACATTGATCCAACAAACCCCTGAATATAGGTAAAGTATCTTGAGTACAACTACATACAAGATATATAAATCAGGTACATCATGGATTCTGACTTATTTACCTATATCCCCAGGTAAAAAAAAAAAATCCAATCTTTAACTTAACTTTTATAAAGCATACAAATTCTTGAAGAATTTATATTAGCGGTTATCTTTTACATTGTTTAGATTGTAAAATTTATTTAGTGAAGTTTATACACCTTTACTTTGTTTACATTTATTCTCCTGTTAAAATAACAAAAAAATATTTTATAATTAAATGATCATGAATTTTAAATTTCCCTGTGCACATTTAGTACAAGCTGGTAATATAGCAGTAAGTTTAAACACCTGCCTAATGCACATATATAAGAATGACTATTTTAATGAATTCTTCATACAAGATTTAAAAAAAAAAAACATTTCTATTGAAAAAAAACATTAATTGAATAGACGATTATAAGAAGACTAATTTTACATCTTACTACACTATCAGATAAAAAAAATGATTTCATTTCTCTTTATAAAAAATAAACTAATTTAGATTTTTAATAACTAATGTTTTCTGACATTATCGGAACTTGCTGGCATACCTTATAAATAACTTTAAAACTGTAAGCGGTTATAATAAAAAAAATAGATCAGTTAATTATCAAGCAAATGAGCCACTTTAGTTGGACTTACAATTAAAATCAAACCTATAAGAATTATAATGTAAATTAGCCAAAACCAAACGATTTTAACTATTTACGAAGGCAAACAAAAGAGTTGATTACTCAGATCGATCCTTTTGTAGAATCAATTCCCTATGGCTTACATATTAGATAAGCAAAAGGAAAAACAAAATAATGTCGGGTTAATAAATATACGAATGCAAAAGGAGAGAAAAAACATAAGTAAGAACATATGGGCTGGATTAGAACACTCATATGCCTATTCCAAGAAGAATAGGAAGGGAAATCGATACGTCCAGATGTCATGTCCCTATATTGATAGGAGATAGGACTCGTGGAGAGCCCCCATATTCACCTCTATGAATTCTGCTGACAAACCAACTCTATCTCAACCATGCTGTCCAATTTGCAGGTGTATGCGAAAAACAGAAGCTAACTCCAAATCACCAAATCAATGACCATTTTAGGTCTGTTCATGAGACTCTAAGCATTCTTTATTAACCCAAGATATTTTAATTATTAAATAGGAACGAATTATAATTAAATAGCATTAAAAAGATCTAATACTGCATAGAGATCAACCTGCATAAACAAATACTTTATATAAGTATTTAACGTACAAAAAAAACTTACATGTAGAAATAAGGGAATTTAATTCTCGAAAAAATACCCTCTTCCCTCTTTCCTAACTTAAAAAAAAACAAGATAATTAACTGACACTATCCAGTGGCGCTGTTACTAGGTCAAAAATCCATAGCATATTTTATTCTGTTTTGAATTACAGTAATATCAAATAATAGAATCCCATTCTGGGAAATCTATAATAAATTTATTTAAAATTATTGTAGATTTGTTTAGAAATATATAAATTTGACATAGCTTCACTCGTGAAAATAGATCAACTTACTTTACTTTTAAAATCAAATCGTTCTTTGTTAAAATTCCCTTTTCCTAATAAAACATAATTTGCTCTCTTAGCAAACTATGCTCTTTGGACCCCCATGAGTGAAGTTTGTCAAAATAAAAAAAAAAATCAAAGCATGAAATCTCATACTTTAATTAATAAACAAAACAAATAAATATTTTCATATTCAACAATTAAAAATATTAAAAATTGTTGTGAGCTTGAGTTATTAAAAAGAAAAACATTATAAATAATTTAAAAGAAAAGGTTAAAGGGTCAGTAAAAAAATTCTTATTTACATTAACTTTTGACATTTTTTTTTAAGCTTTACGAAACTACATTTATATTCTAATGATAATTTTTAAAATCTTGACAACAGGATTTAAGCTCTTTGGCATTTTACATGGAGTTCCCCAGTGTGAGTGTACAGGCAAATGTTTATGGCTGGTGGCATTTGAAGGCAGGATTTGGCAGCAGCATCATGGAAGATTTCAGGTTTCAGAAAGGAAAGGGCAGTGATTTCACTCGATCATCATGGCATGATTTCAACAACTCTCTTTCTGTACTCTCTCTGGATGTGGTCTCTTTCTGGTCTAAAAAGGATCACTGTTTATCATTTCCTACTCATACTCAATTTCTGCTGCCTCAGGCCACTTTCAATTTCAAAAAACAATCAAAATCATTCTTTTATTCTAATTTTAGAAAGTCTGTATCTCGATAAGGATCAATATATTTCAATATAATTTTATGTTAGTTTTTAATTTAGATAATAATGCAGAATCTCTACTAATTAATGAATAGAGATTCTACAGTGAATGGATTTGGGTAATTTATCAATGCTTTTAATTTAAACATTTATTTTAAACTTCTTATTGAGGTACAAATCTTTCAGAAAAGACCATCTTGGATTAAAAATTAAACACAGAATATCTACCCAATCAATGACAAAATTCAAACAAAAAAAGAAAAAATAACAAAGAAAAAAAAAACTACATTCCCTCCTAATCAAGCTTAAATTTAAATAAATATAAAAATAAAAAATCCAAAATTAAAAATTAAAATATACATACGTGCATACATAGAAAAATTAGACTATGCTCACATACAAAAAATAGCTGTGCTCACATTAATATTCAATAAAAACTAAAATACTTATATATTTTAATCAAAAATTATAGTTAGTGCAAAGTACAATAATTTATAATAACTAATTATTTATCTACATACCAATTGAACACAGTTATTAAACATCCATATAACTAATCTTTACATAAAAAACCTCATATAAGAAAATTTTCACATAAAAAACTCACATATAGAAATCATTTAGGAGACCAGGTAACCCAGAGATGTAATAGTTCCAGTGTTTAAATTCAATCAAAATGTGGTTCTAAAGTCTTGAATTTAAAAATAAAATAACTCTCCTTTTGTTTCCTCTCCATTGTAGAAGAAAAACCTTCCTGAAGAATCACTACTTTTAAATCATCAATTGAATCATTCGGTAAGTTAAAATGTTTTGAAACCGGTCTATCTTTATTCTTATGCAAAATGTCAAATCTATGATTAGTCATTCTGACATGTAAACTATTTGCTGGCTCATCTATATACTGGTTTAAACATCTACTACACTCTATCAAATATATCAAATTAACACTTTTACATGTAACATAATTAGGAATACACCATTTAAAATTACAATTCTTAGTACTAAATACCACTTTTGTCACAACAATATGTTTACATGTAAAACATCTTTTATCCTCACATGGAGAACATTCTTTTTCCTGTACAGAACTACTAATAAAATTTGTTTTGGCAAGAATATCTCTAAGTGATCTATGTTTTCGATATACAACCTTAGGTGGATCAGAAAAAATAGATTTTAAATAATCTGTGGACTGTAATATGTTAAAATGTTTTGCCAATATACGGTTAATATTAGGTAAATCTCTATTAAAAGTAAAAACCAATGGTGGAACATCTAATTGTTTTTTACTCTTTTCAGATAAAAGAACTTTCTTTCTATCAATTAAAGAAGATCTCTTTACTGCATTATCGAACAATGTCTTAGGATACCTCATATTGAGCAATCTATTATATAAAATACTATTATTTTGTTGAAGAAATTTCTCATCATTACAAATCCTCTTCATCCTTAAAAATTGACTATAAAGAATATTAGCCTTTAAATGTTTAGGATGGTTACTATAAAAATGTAGCTGGCGGTTATTATCAGTTGGTTTCCTATATACAGTAGTAGTAAGAACTCTATTAGTGTAAATAACTTCAACATCAAGAAAATGAGCAATTGATTTTGAAAAATTCATTGTGAAATTAATATTTTTATTAAAATTATTTAAATAACTTAAAAAATATAAAGTTCAACTTCATTATTTGGCCAAATCATGAAAATGACATCTATATATCTAAGCCAAGTGTGAGGTTTCAGCTTAGCATTATCAAGTATAGAGGACTATAGTTTTGACATAAAAATATTCGCATAACTTGGTGCCATCTTTGTACCCATTGCAGTACCTTGTTTCTGTAAATAGTATCTAGAATCAAAAGTAAAAAAAAATATTTATTAAAACCAAATATATTAATTCAACCATAATAGTAATAAGACCATGATCATAATCTCTATCTTGTAAAGCACATTTAATAGCCTCAACTCCATTATCATGAGGTATATTTGTGTATAATGATACAATATCCAAAGTAACCAAAAATAAATCAACCAGTAATTCAGATTTAATATTTTCTAACACACAAAGAAAATGAGTAGTATCTTTAACATAAGAATTAAATGGTGGTGGAATAAATTTAATAATATTATCAACATATGCTGAAATATTTTCTGTAGGACTACCAATACTAGCTACAATAGGTCTGCCTGGACAACCAGGTTTATGAATCTTTGGCAAAATATAAAAACTACTAGGATAAATTTTGGTTGGTACTAAAAAGTTATATACATTATTACTTATAAGACCCCTAGCTCTCATATCTTTTAAACTAAAAAGTATACCCTTGAATAATGAATTAATAGTGGTTAGTGAAATAGGCTCATAAAACATTTTATCATCTAAAAGCTCCACAGCTTTTTTAACATAATCATCTTTATTCATAATTACTATTAATCCACCTTTGTCAGCTGGTTTTATAATAATATCCCATCTTTTCACTAAATTGCATAATGCATTCATCTCTCTCAATGTTAAATTACTCTTATACTTTCTATGTTGTTTAAGTCTAATTTCATTAATAATATCCTGATGTACATTATCAATGTATGTATCTAATAACACATTCCTTTGATGTGGTGGTGTCCAATCAGATCACAATTTCCCAATAGTATCACATTCATGGTTTCCAAAAAATTCTCTTAATATAAGTCTTCTTGAAAAATTATCTAAATCCTAATGAATTTTAAATTCATTTTTTTGATAAAATGACTGAACTGTAGGACAAAACGATAAACCTTTATTTAACAATGAACATTCTGCATCACTAAGATTAATGTTAGTTATATTAATCACATTGTTTTCCTTATTAGCTAAACATAAAAAGTCATTGCTATGAATATTTGAGTTAGATTTATTAGTATTTGTATTTCCAAAAACTAAAATATTGTTAGTGCATTCAGAAGAATCTGTAACTCTATGAACCAATGCTAAACCAGCATCACTATTAAGAACAGATGGTAACATTTCAGCACAATATAATGAATGTGAAGATGATATAAATGATTGATCAGTATCAATTGGAATCATATCCGATGTAGAAATATCCAACACAGTATGATTATCAGAAGTCATACAATTAATTAGTGTTTGTGACTGATTAGTAACTAATTCAAATCTTGGCTCATTACCCTATAACTTTGAACCAATGATACATTTTATTATGAAATTTCTTCACCAATAACTTCTCTCTCAAAAAAACCCATTCCTGTAATTCCTTCTGTTCATCTATATTCATTAAATTACAACTACCAAAACGTATCATTTCTTTTTCAATTAATTTAAGTCTTACCAAAAATGCATCTTTCAAAATATGTATTAATGCAACAGATGCTTCTCTTATTGTATTATCCCATTTAATTGCAAGTTCTTTAGGAAATTGGTTTATGTTAGCAATAATTTGTATTCTGAGGCCTTTAGAAATTATATTATTGTTAATAAAATATGCAAAATTACTAATATGTTGTCTATATCTAACTAATTTATCACATAATTTCCTAAGTTTAAGAAACGATGTACTATGTAATGTTGGTCAATTACTTATAACCTGCTTATTATTTAGATGTCTAGAAAAACATTTAGGGATTGCCCCTGTATTAATTAATGTTAGACCCTGTAAATGTTGTTTACTAGAATAATCCCTATTAATATCAAACTCTGTATCTACGCTAGATATTGTATTAAAATCAGTGCCAATTATCAATCCATTATCTATTTGGTTAACTACACCCACCTCTAAATTACCCAGATCTTCTTTACCACCATCTATATGTTGATCTGAAGCAGCAAAACCATCAATCTGTTGAACATCAGAAATAGTCATTCTTAAAAAGTTCTCCTGTTTGGAAATGTTACAAATTATATCATCCAATGAAAGGTCTAAAGAATCATCTTTACATTGAGTATGATCTTCTTTAAAAACTTTTGGAGATCTATCCCGTAATGATTCCCCCAAAACATTCCCTGGCAAGCAAGATTGTTCAACATCTACTAGGATCCCGTTAGTATCACGCGGTATAATAATTTGTGATTCATGACAATTACATATCTCAGTCTGTGTCCCCATTTCACATGTCAACACAGCTTCCATTTGAGTTCCAACATTAGCAAAACTATATTACCTCACACTCAACACTGAATTTACATTATAAACTCCATTACATCCCATCAATGACATTATGTATTTAAAACCGTCCACTAAACATCTAGGAAAATAAGTATAGTATTAAGTTTGTTTTTTTAGATACTGGGAAATTTATTCCAACTATTTCCAACATAAATAATAGAAGAATATTTTACTAAATGATGATTACATATTACCATTACTGTTGTAAGTTTCATTTTTTATTTATTTTGAAATAGCCTGAGTGAAGGCTGTTTTTATTTTATATCATGTTTTTAATAGTAAGATTTATTATAAATATGTTTTTATGTTAAAAAATGTTAATTCTTATTTATTTTTTTAAAATAATTTTTATTACATTATGTTATAAATCTATTGTTAGTTTGTAAATAAATTTTTGATGCAGCTGACTGACACAATGCATAAGCCTTGATGGTCATGGTTGATTTCTTGTTACATGATCAATATTGAAGGTATTGCTATATAGGATCAGGACTCATCCCTTTAACCTTCTGCAACAGAATATATGTCTCTGAGAAGAGGTATTCTGTTGCATTTGTTAGGATAAGTACACTCATCATTTTATTAGCTTGTGATTGACTACTTGCAGTTTTTCTAGATTGGTCGTGATTAACATCAGAATGATACCTCCATGAGGTGATGAAGCAATGGTGAGTAAAAGTTCCGATCTATTAATGTTGCAAACTCACTATTATGAAAGGAGACAGCCCCTTCTGGCAGAAAATTATTGTCCACTAATCAATGGTATGGCTATTTTATGTAGTGATTTCTGTATAAATTCTTCATAAGATGAGTTGCAGTCCCCAACCAGAACAGCGGGGCTTACATTCATGGCAAGAATTGAATTTATATTGCAAATTATATCTTTTGCTTTTGTACTGGCATATATACAAGCACTATATTCATTATAATTATTTTTTGAGTCAGTGTTATTATTAGGAGGCTTGAATCAATGTAAAGTATTTTGAAATTTTCAAAAAAAATATTGAGCAATTACTATTCCAGTTTCTGTATATGGAGAGTACGAATCTCTGGAACATGCAGAGAAGCCCTGGCCCCTTAGGTAGGTAGCTGGATTTATTGGTGAGCCAGCATATATTTTGTCTCTAATAATCCTGTTATATGTGCTTGGATTTGATTTATCCAATGTTTAACTTTGAAATTTTTATTGATTGAATTAATTCCTCTGACCTTTAAAACAGCAATTATAAGTTCCATTAATAATCTTGTTTAAGTTTAGGCACTCGTGTCTTGCTTCTGTTCTTCCTCAATTTCCATGGCATCTTGAAACACCAGGCCACTCTCTTCATCCACTGCTACAGCCCAATGATATATCTCCTGCTCAGTGTGAGGGTTCTCTTTTTCAATTTTCACCTTTTTATATCTTCTATCTTTTTTGCTGGTCACCTCAGTTTGCACCTATATTCAGTGTGTGTTTCTATTTGGGTAGAAAGATCCGGAGTGATAGCCTCCATCACTTCAGACGATGTTTTAATCATATTGTTTGCCATGGTTTGACTTTGGTTGAAATTCTGCATCTTTTTTGTACATCAATCATGTCTTCAGTTTCGGTCTCCAGTGCCTTTATTTGTGTGTAATCTATATTTGCACTCTCTGACTGATTTTGTTGGTCACATTTAATATGGCTTACCTTTGCTGCAATTCTCTTATCCTCTTTTTTTCTTGTTTAATCTCTCTTGCTCATAGAGCTGAGCTGGCTCTTCTTGGTGTGCAATTTTAAGCTTACTTTGGTTATTATTATTCTGTATGTCGTCCAGAGACATATTTTCCACTTGTAAGTAATCTAGTTCTTGGTCAGACTCAATGTGTTTGATGTGTTTTAACTTCTTGTCTGCTGTTGCTTCAATTATATCTTCTTTATCTGTTTATTGCTTACTTTTTTATTAGCTGTTATGTCATCCAGTTCCTTATTTTTTTACTTTTAAATCATCTAGTTCTCAGTCAGCCTCAATGTGTTTGATGTGCTTTACCTTCTTGTCTGTCTTTGTTTTATTTTCTGTCCTTTCAATTATATTTTCTTTATCTTGTTGGTCTATTTCTCCACATTTTTAGTACTTTCTGCATATTGTCTATATCTATTTTTGATATTTGGTGTTCTTAAAGTGTATCTTCAATTCCAGTCTCAAATTCCAGTCTTTGATTGTTATCTTGATTTAATTTTTTTAATTGATTTTGTTGATCAAGATTTATCTGTTTTGGTATCATTTCAATTCTTTTGCCTTCTTTTTCATTGGTTGGTTTGTATTTCTAAAACAGCTATGATAGTACTGACTGATCAGCATCTTTCAACATACTTTGCTTCTTATTTCTTTGTATATCATCTAATTCTTTATAATTTTTTGCAAATCACCCATTTTTGGTCACCCTCTTGATGTTTGGTGTATTTTCTCTTCTTATCTGGACTTGGCTGATTTTCAGTTCCTTCTTTGTATATTATTTATCTGGAAGTTCCATTTCTGGTCATTTTTTGGATGTAATCTATTTCTCGGCCAGTCTCTGGGTGTTTGGCATTTTCTATCTTCTTGTTGGGGTTTGCTTGATCTTCCATTCGCTCTGTTGTGCATTCTTTAATTAATATTTGCTGTGTTTTAGCTGCTGACTGGCCATTGTTGTTGTGCTTTTTTCCACAGTCCATTGCCAGATGTCCTCTACTGCCACACCCAAAACATTGTGGCTTAAGTTCTTTAATCTGTATATTCAGTATTGCTTCTTGATCCATTTTTTATGCTTGGGATGTCTTCAGGTCTTATGACTTAATTCATCTTGATCATGAAAGAAAAACTGTTTGAATAAACCAGTGTAGGCATGTCTGAGCAATATATTGGCTTCATGTGTATCGGTTGCCCAAAGGGTTTCATTAGTTTTGTGAAATCGTGTATATTTTACCCAAAATAGGTATTTTTAATAATGCCAATGTGATAGTTTTGCATTTCTTTATCTACAATCATGAGCGCATAATTTTTCAAAGTCTTAATTTTTTCTTGAAAATCTGCATATTGCTTTTCATTAATGAATTCTGCCACCAGATATCTAGTGTTGGTATGCTCTCCTATTATTGTAAGTGAGCTCCACATTTTGTTTTTTAATAAATCTTTATATAATATTTCCCTTGGAAACTTGTAGAGAGAGAAATTTCTATCTGTTGCTGACAAGACGATTGACTTATTTGAAAAAAATCTCTTAAATGAAATAAATAACTTTTTCGGAATGATCTCAATAAATCTGCAATTTATATTTTCCACTTCTTCTTTAACACTTTCAACGATGATTATTTAATTGGCCGAATGAGTTAAAAATCAAAACTTTTAATTGGCCAACTCACAACTTTAACAAAATCAATTGTTAAAATAGATTCACTTTTAATGATATAATTATGTTAGTTTCGTTTGTAAAAAGTATATTAATAATTTGTGAGATTAGGAAAGTAAACAGAAGTCTTTTAAAAAATAGAATTTGATTTATAATTTAAAAAATATTCAATTGCGGTGAAATGAAAAGTAACCGCTATTTGACCAACCAAAAACATTTCTGACGCAATCATTTTTTTTTTCACTTTTACGTTACAATAAATTTGTAGCAATAAATAAATAATTCTTGGTAACATCTTAACTATTTTTCTAAAATAATTTGATTTTTAGTATTATTTTATCAATAATAATTTGTAATTCAATTCAAATATTGTTTAAAATGTTGTAAACATTTGTTTATCGTTTTTGAAATAAAAAACAAAATGAATGTAACTTTTTACTTTTTGGCAGCCATTTTTTTTTCTGACAAAAGTTCGACAGCCAATAAGATTCAAGAAAAGATAGTGAGAAGGCGGTGCTTTGGTTTTGTTTGACATATATGGTCATCTTTATTGATTTTTTACTTGTAAAATAATTCTGAAGAGGGCACCATCTTACAGAACTTTTGATTTTCTTTTCAATGACGTATAATATGTATAGGTGGGATAAAACATAACCGATTTAGAGTGACGTCAAATCTACTCATTTTTTTACGAGTCAGGCAGTTAAAGCATTTTAACCAAATGTTTTGCAGAGGCACATCAGCATCATATTCATCCATATTTATATCATTTACTTCATTTAGGTCATCCTGATTGGCCCTTCTAAATCTTGGAATTTGTTTTGTATTTTGTGAAATTAATTCAGCTATGTTCACATTTGTTGTCTTTGCTCTAATGTCGCTATATATTCATGGAGTTGGATTCGTGCCAAACTTTATCTTAGATTATGATGTGGATGCCATATTAACAATATATAGTGTCTGAATAGCGCTTAGGAAAACTAAAAATTATAAGCAATGAATCATTAACTATGTGAGTAAAAATCTGTTTTCCCTGAAGGTGTGAATATGAACTATCTTCAGATGATGTTTTGCAATTCAGTATTTTTTTATACTTTTGTTGGAAACGTTGTTATTATTATATTATTATTATTATTATTATTATTATTATTATTATTATTATTATTATTATTATTATTATTATTATTATTATTATTATTATTATTAGTATTAGTAGTAGTAGTAGTAGTAGTAGTAGTAGTAGTAGTAGTAGTAGTAGTAGTAGTAGTAGTAGTAGTAGTAGTAGTAGTAGTAGTAGTAGTAGTAGTAGTAGTAGTAGTAGTAGTAGTAGTAGTAGTAGTAGTAGTAGTAGTAGTAGTAGTAGTAGTATACCTTAATAGAATAATTTCATGCTAATCTGAAAGCGCAGTTAATGGGAATTTAGGAAAGAAATTAAATTATTATTTTTACAATGGATATAATATTTGAGATTGTTGTGATACTATATAGATGTGTTTTTTTCTTATTTAAGTATAATAAACATTTTATTATTGTTATAAATTTACACATGTGTCTTGTGTTTTCATATTTTGAATATAACAGGCCAAATAATACTAACATATACGGATACAAAATAAAATATCTTTCACAGATCTACTTCTATAACTAAGGAATATTAACTTCTTTTAACATTAAGATTGAAACTTAAAACCCATAAAACATTTAATTATTTCAATATACCATAGTTTTATATAAATTTTATAGTTGCTACACTTATCCAACCTGAGATAAATCACATTTAAACCCATTCAGTCTCAATAATAAAAAAATACTAAATAAAATATTACCTGCAAATTAGTATAGTAATGTCTGAGAAAACTATGTTGCATTGATAACACCCATAATATTAATTAAAGAAGAAAGAGTCAATTATCAAAAAGTATATTAAATAAACTGTTGATTTACAGCAAAATTAATTTTACTTTTGTAATATAAACTTTTGTGGACATGCATACGGATTAAAACATAGTAGTTATCACATTTCTTTATTCAAGGTAGGTTTCATTCAAAACTTTATTCCGTTTTAAAATTGCATATCACTTGGAAGTTTATCATATTTAATATTTTTATTAATATTTGCTTTCATAATCTACAATTCAGGAGTGACATTTAAAATTTCAAATTCATATTCCATTTTCCATTGAATAATGTTTAAATATTTAACATTGATAATATGTAATTTATTTCTTTAAGCACTGGATAGAAATTTATAGCTTCTTATATGCATAAATTTAATTCACTTGACTAGATGTTATAATTTTGTCCAAAGGATTAGAATTCAGTTTTTTTTTTAAATTAGAAATATATAATTAATCTATTCTAGTATACATCTTTAATCCATGATAACAGTAATTATGATTGAATTTCTGAGAAAACAAATATTTTATCATTCATATAAAGCGATTTTCATTACTTTTTAAATCATAGTTTATTTCACTAATCAACAAGATAATGGAGGCATATTTTAGTTGAAAAATTATTGTTTAAAGTTTTTTTCTTACATAATTAAAGATCAGATAAATTTACACTATTGAGAGGTAATATACACATTGTAAAAAAAATAAACAAACAATTCTTTAACAGTATTTTGAAAATAAACATCAGTTACTTATTTCAAATTAATAAATATAATTTTTCATTTATATAAACTATTTAATCTTACTTCCAATTGAAAAAAGTTCAGTGATTTGTGTTGATGTTCTGAGACAGCAATTCATAAGTCAATTTATCTATTTTTTCACTAACAGTTGACAATAGTAATTAAGATTTTTTTGAAATAAAGAATTAATTAATTAATCAATGATGAATTTCTGGTTTACTTTAGTGATCCATCCATCTCTTAGAGCAAATGGGAAGGGATCATTTTAATCAGTAAAGGCAAAATATCTCATTGTTAGGTTAGTCAATCGTCATATAGATGGCAAACAACATGCCTATTTAGGAATTTGACCACTATTTAGTATCTGATTACAATAACAATTTGTGAAGACTGAATACATTTTTCAAATTTTAGATTTTATACAAGTTATCACATAATGTCTGGATTACAGAACATTTTCCATCAAGCACTGGGATTTCTTGGTTTGTTCAGGAATTATTGGAAGAGGTCATCATTGTTATTGCCAGGAAAATATTAGTATTAAAATATTTTTTTGTATCAATATGGTAAAACTTTAGAAACACTGTTTAAAAATGTAATAATAATAATAATAATAATAATAATAATAATAATAATAATAATAATAATAAAAATAATAATAATAATAATAATAATGATGATGATGATGATGATGATAATAATAATAATAATAATAATAATAATAATAATAACAATGATGATGATGATGATGATGATGATGATGATAATAATAATAATAATAATAATAATAGTAGTAGTAGTAGTAGTAGTAGTAGTAGTAGTAGTAGTAGTAGTAGTAGTAGTAATCGCTACATAAAATAGTCATACCATTGATTAGTAGACAAGGATTTCTGCCAGAAGAGGCTATCTCCTTTCATAATGGTTGGTTTGCAACATTAATAGATCTTTACTTTTACTTATGATCGCTGCATCACTTCATGAAAGTAAAATTTGTCCTCACCACATTTTATAATCATTCTACCCAATTAACATGATCAATCTAGAAAAACTTCAAGTAGTTAATCACAAGCTAACAAAAATGATGAGAGTACTTATCAACAAATGCAACAGAATTCCTCTTTTCAGAGACATATATTCTGTTGCAGAATGAGACTTGATCATATACAGCAATACCAGACTTTTATAAATATTTTGTCTTTCAATGTTGATCATGTAACACGAAATGTACCACCACCATCAAAGCTTCTGCATTATGCCAGCCAGCTATATGAGAGACTAATGGTGATGACTCCAACACACAACAACCAAATACACATAAGAGAGCTGACTGATGCTTATAACAAGGCCTGTGAATCACTGAAAGAATATCTGAAGATAAGAAAAGTATGCTTTGCATGGCACAACAGGACACATGGACCTGCAAGTTTATGAAGTGGTGCTTTAGGTTATGTACTTGACCTAAAGGTGCCAATGGCCATCCAGACTGAGGATGGTATGTTCACTGGCCATAACATGATCATGCCATTGTTCAAATACTTTCAAGATAACTTAAGTGCTGAGCCTCACAGTTTCTTCCCACCAAAAATGTTTGGAGATTTTGAGAGTGAATTACCAGTTAGTGAAAATGATATAGTACAGAAAATGACAACTATCAGCAATGCTTGTCACCCTGGTGGCTTTGCAATATCACTGTTCATTCTCAAGCATTTAAGTTTTTTACAGCTGAATACCTTTAGAATTTAGCAAACTACCTTGCTCAAGAAATTAAGCCTACCACAGATAAATACACCATGGCAATAGTGCCATATAATAAGAAAAAGAAAGGCATGCCAATGCCAAATGAGCTTACACCTATATCTATGGGTCCAATTCCTATTAAAATATTGGAAAATATTATAATCTATAAGATTGAGCCCTATATTTTACCAACCATCAGTGAATCACAATTTGCAAAGAATAGATCATCAACACTGCAAGCAGCATTGTTATTCAAGACCATGATGATAGCCACTAGAGTGAGGACGAAATACAGCACAGTGGTGGTGCAGGTAGATATTGCTTCAGCTTTCGATTCAGTGACAATCCCTGTGCTACTGCATATGTTCTAGCAGACTAAAAAAAACCAAAGGTCTGCTATATTTAACTGCAAACTTGATACTGAGCAGAGAATATTATGTTACTATGAATGGCAGAAATTTACCCTCATTCGTCCCAACACAATCACTATCCCAAGGGTCTTGTCTGTGTGCATTAATGTTTATTTATTATATAAATTCACTTATTGAAAAAATCAATAGCACAAAATACCTGGTAAAACACAGAAGATTGCACGTCTCACATACATGGGTGATATCACAGTCTTGTTGACATCCAAGAAGCAAATACCACAGCTTCAGGCAGTGCTTGAACAATTCTCAAAACAATATGCAATGAGAATAAACCTAGAAAAGACTGCAGCCTGGACATTACTCACTGGAATGTCATGTGGGCCAATGTATCGAGCAAAACCTACTCCATTTTTAAGCTTTTCTTTTTTTCTAGGAGCCCTTGGAATGAGATGTAAGATTCAAGCAAATCTCAAAGAAAAGTCAAAAGCATAGCCGAATCACTATCAAAGGCATATTTGTCAAAATATGTATATCAAAGGCATATTTGTCAAAATATGTATAGGTGCAACTGATTAACAAGCTTATAATAATTAAGATCACATATTACATGCCTATAGTTGATTTTCCCCCCAAAAATATGGCTATTATTAATGACATATATTGCAAGCTCATCTGGGGGGGGGGGAAGTCCGTGGCAATTTCAATGGCAAACTCAATCACCCTCTTATAGCAAATGGACTGGGGTTGCATAGCTTACAAACATTTTAAACATTCAAAACAAGAAATGCTATAATTGCCATACTAACTCAATTTCCTAAATTTAAGAAACTTAGAGCAGATAACACCCACAGATAGGCCTCCTCCAAAAATTTTTTTTTGGCAGTCACCATCTACCAATGCAGGAGAGAAAGTACAATTCCAGATCAATTTGAGCAAAATTATAAATATTGGGAAATATACAAGTTTATGCATCAAAATAATTACAATGAGGAGATCCCATTAATACTAAAAATAGGAAACAAATATATGACCAAGCAATACAAAAGATGGCAACTAGAACCTAAGTTCATACATTTTAAAAATTAAAATGAATTTGAATGCTTTAACTGCTAAATATTTTTTATATCACAGAATAATGTACAGGTCAGTTGATGTATTCTGAGGCCTTTGCCATATGGCTGAGGAGACTTTACAACACATAATTATCAACTCAAGGTCATGGAGCAGACTAGATGCATTCTGCAAAGGAAATACAGAAAACAAAACACTACACTGATGCAAATTGTGTCAACTTACAAAGATAGGTCTGTATCAGCCATAAGGGCTTCAACATTTGTTTTATATGCACTTTGGTGCACTAGGTGTAGTTTCTTTTTGTGTAATAACCCCAGAAGGCATCCAGCCACATTTGAGAATATGTTAATAAAAATTCAAATTAGAGACAAGCAGATCACCAGCCCAGATATTTATGCAGCTACTTGGACCTTGCTCAGACAAACAGCAAAGTTATAAATGATGAAGTTGCTGGTTTATGAATAAACTGTAAGTTTTTAAGAATCACAAATATGATCATGGGACTTTGGGGTTGAATGAAAAACTAGAAGAATTAAAGGCAGTGAGATAAAGAAATTCATATAATGTCTTCCATGATATACCATGAGATTTGAAATCAAAAAACAATGATGAAATTAGATCTAATATTTTCTAATAATTAAAGAAAGTATCGTCCAGATTATGCTCCTATTGGAGAATAATGTGCTTAATTGACATTTCTAAAGTGGATAGAATCATGTACAAATTGCCTATATAGATATGTACTTTTGACAATGAATACTGGAGTACTGGAAATTGAACTGACAATAATAGCATTAAACATGTATCTTGCTACAATTAAGCAGCATTGTAATATTATGTAACTAAAAGGATTAATAAAGTTTACTATACTTGAAACTTAATAATAATAATAATAATAATAATAATAATAATAATAATAATAATAATAATAATAATAATAATAATAATAATAATAATAATAATAATAATAATAATAATAATAATAATAATAATAATAATAATAATAATAATAGTAGTAGTATTAGTAGTAGTAGTAATAATAATAATGATAATAATAATAATAATAATAATAATAATAATAATAATAATAATAATAATAATAATAATAATAATAATAATAATAATAATAATAATAATAATAATAATAATAATAATAATAATAATAATAATAATAATAATAACAACAACAACAACAACAACAATAAAATAATAGTAATTCAATTCAATTTATTAGTAAACAACAGCCTACACAATCAAAAAAACCTTTACAATGATTAAAATTAAAATTTACATAAAATTTTGATTTAATGAATCTAATATATACGTTTTAAATATTTTAAAATCTGATGTAAACTCTACATCACTAAACATATTATATTTATTTTGTAATCTATAAATAGGTGCATTCTTTACACATGTATGTTTAATTAATGGAAAATGAAAAAGTTTGTGATTTCTGCTATTAAAAGTTGGTATTTATGTAGCACATTTGTTACTGAATTATCAAAAGTTATTGTGCCATTTATCATTTTATATAAAAAACACATATCAGATAATATTCTCTTAACACGTAACTCTTTATTATTACAAGATGAAGTTTTATACACACATTTACAATATTTATCATAAACCTTTTGTAGCTTTTTTCATATTTGTTTCATTTATAGAATTTCATATAATGAATCCATAGTGTAAAATTGGCAATATCTAAGGATTAAATATTAGTTTATTAGTCTGGAAACAAAAAAAAAACAATTTTTGATTGCAGCATCCTGCCAATGAGTTTAAATGCTTTATTAACAGAATATGTTATATGGTTAATAATAATAATAATAATAATAATAATAATAATAATAATAATAATAATAATAATAATAATAATAATAATAATAATAATAATAATAATAATAAGAATAATAATAATAATAATAATAATAATAATAATAATAATAATAATAATAATAATAATAATAATAATAATAATAATAATAATAATAATAATAATAATAATAATAATAATAATAAGAAGAAGAAGAAGAAGAAGAGTAAGAAGAACAGTAAGAAGATGAATAAGAAGAAAAAGAAGAAGTAGAAAGTAGAAGAAGAAGAAGAAAAAGAAGAAGTAGAAGTAGTAGTAGAAGTAGCAGTAGTTTTGTTGAACAAATATTCTTAAAGTAAAACATTAAAAATACCTGAAGATTCTACGAACTTTAAGGTAAAATTTGGTTATAAATGTTTTGGTTATCAAGCATAATTAAATTATTTATTCTTTTTCAAGAAAAATATTAGGTATTTATAATAATTATTACTAATCAGTTTCTGAAGTGATACTTTGTAAATGGCAATTTCTAATAACAACGAACATTTTGCCAATATTAAAAATATGTCTATTGAATTCCCAAAGTTATCTATAAATAACACAGCTATAAATAACACTTCGGCAAACGTTACTAAAAATTCAGAAACTAGGAGTGATAAAATATTTAAATCAAAAACTTGCAAAACTAAATCCACGTTTTTTTCGAATGTCAAACATAAATGACATTCAAGATTTAGATTTAGAAACCGTGAAACTAGCCCACACCCAATAACAGATTGGACAACAGAAATTTAGAAAATATTTCGGAAAAATACAACAATACCATTCCCCAAAGTTTATTTATTTCTTTTAAACGTTTTTCTTCACCAAGATCGCTTGTGATATCTGCTACAGAATCCAGCTGCTCACTATATTGGTTTCCTCATCAATCACTTTATGAGGCGATTACAACACATGATTTATGGCAAACTACATCTATAATAGCTGACCTTACTAATTCTGCATACATAGCTATCAAGTTTTTTCAAATAAATCAAAAGCAGCGTTTTCAAACTTTAAAACAATAGGTAATTAAGTTTTAATAGCAGTAGATAAAAGCAATCAAACTATTACATATTTCAACTCACAATACAAGATTTTCAAAAAAATGATGCAACCTTTTGATAAAGTAATATTATTTATCGAAGTATACTCAAAAGTTACCCTCATGTCAATAGCAACAAACAACTTTGAATTCAAACTAAAGCTATCCCAGGATATCGACCCAAACTCCATTCCCACACAGATATTAGATCAAGAAGTCATGCTATGTTTATACATAAGGGGACTAAAACCTAAATGTTACACATGCAGAAAGAGAGGTCATCTAGCCATTCGATGCAGTGACTTTTCTACACAGCAAAAAAAAAAAAAAAACAGAACAATGAAACACACAGTCATCATCTTTACAATAAAGACACAACTAACAATTGTCTGGAAAACAACAAAACAGCCACAGATAAAATGAAAATTAATATACAGCAAGATGAAAACAGGATTGAACCTACACAAGAAGACAATAAAATAAAACACACTTTTTCTAAAGCTAACATAACTCCCATTATTTATATAAAACAAACTCACTCAAACAATAATAATGTATACAAACTACCAATTGCACCCAATGAGAATGACACTGAGATTGATTTAATGTTCATAGATCTCAATTCATGCACTTCATCTAATGAAATCACAAATTCAGAAATAAATAACATGAGTCATATAATCATTAATAAAAGTTTGACACACTTTATGGAATTATCACACTACTCATGACAATCAATGAAACTCCCACACAAGAAAGCAAAAAAAAAAAAAAAACAGTACCTCCTAAGTCAATCCAACAATAAAAAAAATTAAACTGATAATAATGATAGAATGTCAGACATATCTGATCTTGCATCTGATAATAGCATACATATGGAATTCAGTAATCCACAGCTAAATATTAATTCAAAAAATAAATTCACATCAACATTTAACATTGTATGAGACTCACTTATCCACTACAAAAAACAATCCTCAAGATTAATAATATCATCAAATCAAATAAACAAAATATGATCAAGGTTACATTATAGATAAACTTGATATCACAATCATCTAACTCAACAATAAAACTACAATATGAAAATTAAAATAACAGCATTTAATGTTTGAGGCATTAATTCAATATCAAAGTTACACCAACTCTACAGATGGATAAACATCATAAAACCACATAAACTTGGCCTTCTTGAAACCAAAACATACAGTGGTTCCCATATAGATCTTTCAAACTATTTAAACAAACATGGTTTTTGTGCCTGTTCACATGATGCCTCATCTCCATCAGAAGAGACAGGCATGCTTATTGCTCCCACCACTATTTTTTTAACTTTTAAAAATATATACATAGACACAAAATTACTAATTGCCACATTTTACAACCATATTACAACAATTAACATAATTTTTGTTTATATTTCTTCAGGTCCCTCAATAATATGACATACGATTCTCACAATTAACTCTTTGTTTGCATTAACTTCTTATCCAACTATCTTAATGGGTGATTTTAACATGAACTACAATACATTTGCATCTAAATGGCTTTACCCATTAGCCCTAGAATTTATGAGTGCTGAAGGCTTTCTTCCTTCAAATTCTATCTCATTTCATAATAGATACTTTGCAACACTCATACATTTGTGCTTTTATTCACCAATGCTCCATCACCTATTCGATATAATTCTAAATCCTTCACCTTTCTCTGATCACTCTGCACAAACAGTTATACTAAATTTAACAGGCATATAAACTACTGAAACTCCACTAGAAAAAAACAATGCATATACTCCTTCTATCATCAACAACAGTGTTTTTATTTTCAGAAACATATATAATGCTTTGAACAATTTATGCCATCATGCTTGATCCAATATAAATGTATATAGCATTTCTTAATATTCTATCATTTAATATTAACCATTTAACACACAATTCACCATCACCCTCTTGTCTTCAAGCAATAGTAGATAAAATACACAAGCAGAACATATTATGTATCAACTGATACATGTCTCTCAACAAAATTTATATAAACTCTCACAAATATATAGCAATACATGCATTAAACTAAAAGAATACTTAATTATGAAATAGAGTAAAATCTGCCTTTTTTAACATCATACATAGTCTAGAGGTTACATTCATTGGGCAGTCGGACATCCCCCAACATTAAGAGTCTCCATGACAATATTAGTTGAAGATGTCACATATGCTGGACAAAACATGATTCAACCTATTTTAATCACTTTAAGAAAAAACTCCAGGAACAATCAATCTTTACACCATTATATAATTATTTTGTATAACCAGAAACAAATGCACCATTTAATACAGGCCAGTTTGCAGCCAAATTTGCCACAATCAACAACACATGCCACCACAGAACAAACGGCATCCCTATATTTGTTTTTTCCTACTTAAACCAAAATTCTTCACAATATATAAGTAATATAGCTAACTACCTATCACAGAAAATTTTCAACATTAAAGAACTAAATACAATGGCCATGGTACCTTTTAATAAAAAAAATTTCCATACCAACACTCACAAACCATTGGCCTAGATATATGAGATCATTAGGCATTAAAATCTGGAAAAATCATTAAAGACCAAATTGAACAACATATACTCCCACTAATCTCACCTTTCCAGTTTGCTAAAAAGAGTCATGCACAGGACAGTCTGTTTTATTTTTTAAGACATCTATGACTACAATACAAAAAAAACAAAAAAAAGTATGCACCAATTGCTGTCCAGTTAGACATCAAAGTAGCTTTTGATTCAGTGCCAATAAAAATACTTCTGGACAAACTAGCTAACAACAATATCCCTCCTACCCTACTCTATGTAACTGCTAAACTTATTCTTAATAGGAATATTCACATCACACTTAATGATAGAAAACCCCCTACATTTACACCAACCCAGTCAATCTCACAAGGCTCACCATTAATTTTTTTTTCTTTTCACATATTCACATCACACTTAATGGTAGAAAATCCCCTACATTTATACCAACCCAGTCAATCTCACAAGGCTCACCATTAAATTTTCTTCTTTTCATATTTTATATTGACCCTATTATAAGAAAAAATCAACTAAACATACCAGGAATACAAATTCCTCACACTCAACAATATGTTTCATGTCTTGCATACATGTATGGCATCACCATTTATCTAAAATCTCGTAAACAATTTCTAATATTACAAAAGATACTAGATCAATACACTTCTGAATTTAAATGAGAAAACAGGTTAAACTTCATGGCTAATTGTTCTAAAGTGCGAAATATAGATTTGTTCTCATGAAAACACATGAATGCATATGTAAACTAGTTCAGCAGATCAAGAAACTACAATTTCAAAGGCTTCCTGACTTTAATAACAAATCAAATAAGGATAAGTTTTTTTTCTTCCATTCTCAGACTGCACTGCAATAAAGCCTTTCCTAAGGCTGAGTATTACAGACTTTACCTGTCTGCATCCATTCCTCCCAGGAAGTTTGCCAATGCCAAAATTCACAAGGCCAATATTCCATTGTAACTTATTTTGGATTTTGGAGGGGTCCTTTACTTAAAAACAGCAAAGTGGGTTAACCAACAGCTCATCAAACCTTGGGATTTGGTACATATATCATAAATTCATCGTTTCAATTTGTTACAAAAATAAAAAAACCTAGTTTTGAACCCTAACACCACACTGACTACTATTGATGTTTCAGCATTGTACAGCTCCATTTGCAGATCTAAATATATTCACATTATAAAAGAAGAGCTTATAAACCACTACTCAGCTCAACCACTGATTGACTTTATTATAGACTTTTTATCATGGCTTGATAAAAATATCATGACCTTTCACAACCAGTAGTTTCATATGAAGGATGGTTGGCCAATGGGACTACATATGAGTGGCATAATCTCATGTATTGTGTTTTATTACATTGAAAATCAAGTAATCCCAAAATAGCAAGACTATAACTTACTATCCATCTACACTAGATATGTTGATGATCTCTTCATAGCTGCCCCCCCCAAAGTCCAAAATGCCACAGAACTTATGTTCAACTTAGAGAATGAAAACAGCCATAAACAAGTTAAATACCTAGACATACCCATTCAGCGAGAGCACACACATCTTAATTATAAGATGCTCATAAAATTCAGTGAAGTTAGATGACACTCCCACCCCCTCTCCAAATCACCAACTAACCACAAACTCTCAGGCTTAAATTCATTTTTGTATAGAAATATGAATCTTTGCAAATTTGAGGCAGGTAAAAAAAGCTAATATAGCATCATACCGGGATGATCTAATAAAAGTTGGTTTTAATCATAATTTAATTGACAAGAAAATAAAACAATTTTGCTCAAAAATCAATAACCAGGCCCATAACACCTTATTTGCTGAATGTGCATAAAAGTTTTTACAATATATTCAATAATAAATATCATTTACGCTTCCACACACCTCCAAACTCCAATAAACTAATCAATAACCCTAAAGACAGCCTAACACTCTTTCTGACACCTTAGGTGGTCTATAATATTGCCTGCCCTGAAAAATATTGTAAATCATCATATTATGGTGAGACCGGGGCCTTTCTGTCCACTAGGCTATCCCAACACACATACTCCCACAATAAAGCACTGGTCGACACTTCTTATAGTTCAGTTTTTGCACAGCACCACATGTCAGCCGGTCATGATTGCCAACTTAGAAATCCAGAGTTGGTTTGCAGAGGGCAACATAATCTCAAAAGCAAGATAAAATAGGCTTACTTTATTGCTAGAGATAGTGATGTCATAAATAGAAAAGACTATTGCTACAAAATATCCAGAAAATGGAATACATACCTATCACATTTCCATAAATTTACACAACTCCTAATCAATTTCTTATCTATTTACAAAATGGCTATGAATATGAGGGCTCTGACCCTTGAAAGTGCTTAGCCATTTAATTAAATATATGTATTAAAATTATATATATATATATATATATATATATATATATATATATATATATATATATATTGCTCGTTACAATATATATATATATATATATATATATATTGTAACGAGCACAGACGTTCGTTACATTGTTGTTGTTTTTTATTTATTAAACATGAAAGTAAATTAAAAAGTTCACATTTAAAAATTTTCTTTTAGAATTAAAAATTGAAATTAAATATCATCTTAAACTCATATAAATTAAATCGCACAGATAAAAAAAAATATTAAAATAAAACTGTATTAAAAATAGAAAAGGTATTTTAAAAACAAAAACTTAAAAAGATTTAGAGATAAAAATATATATTTCATTTGGAAAACAGATTAATTAATCAGAAATGGAAATAATTGTTAATTAGTTAAATGTACACCAGCCTTGGGCATTTAAATGTAAAAACATCAGTCAGATAGGAAAACAATATAAACTTTTAGCAAATGAAATAAATCCATTGGGAAATCGGACCTCAACGAAAAGGATCATCGCATCGATGACGTAATGTAAATTCAATCCTTCACATTAATATAAAAAGGACAAGTTTGGAAATTATTAATTAGTGGGTGATTTATTATTATGATGAGAGAGATATGTGTTAGTGCGGAAGTGAAGGAGAAGGGATTGAAAAAAAAGATGCATGATTCAATCCCTTCAGCTTTGCTAAGAAAGAAAAAGAAATGAACTATCGTTTTTCTACATTGAGGACCAGTTAAAGAAAAAAACCTCCGGATGGATAAATAAATCGGCCAACAGAATACCAATTTTAGGACGGCGTGGGAATTCACGTTCATGGCAAGCAACAGATAAAGTTGGACGTTTTAAAAATCGTAAGAACTTTATATTCACTTGAAACAATAAGAACTCTAAATTAAAAACCTTTCGTATTTAAAATAATTGCATTAGTAGTTAAAATGTTATTTGATGTATTTTTTATTTATTTGTGTAATATCATTTCCATTTATTTAATTTTGTTCTTTAAGTTTATTTATGATTTCTGTTTTCCGATAAATTAAAATATATCAATATTAAACTTAAGTCGGGCGTGAATGGCTGTATAGATTTGTAAAGTTATATTAGGGGAGGGTAATCTTAGGTTATTTGTTTCATGGTTAAATTGGGTCAATGGATTGGATATATTGGTGTGATTAGTAGATGTAATATTGATTCGCTACGGGCAGAATCGCTTCATACGCCGCACACTTCCATTTGCCTATGGAAGGAATTATAAGTCGGATACCGTAGTTTCTTTCTATGGAGTTTTTTGTTTTATTGCTCTTCTTTGCAAATAGATGTAATATTCCTATCTCATAAGAAGCAATTTCTTCTCTTAACTTTTTGTGCTGCCGTATTTTATTACATTGAATACATCGATATATCAGATGAATTGATGCCAGTTTGACTACGAATTTTAGCCTAGGGTTAAATAGGGATAGAATATTTTATTTTCAAATGCAAATCTATGTGGTCTATTCATACCCGACCCTAAATAAAAATGCATTAAATTTAAGTTGTTTATAGACACTTGCATGGATTGTTTATTGGTTAACTATGTTTTGCGTTTCCATATTTGATCAAAATATATAGACATTCGATAAATAATGATACCTTATGGTGAGTATCAAAAATGTATTTATTTGGATGTCTTTTAAGTTATTGGTGACAATGCAAGTATCTTATGGTGAATACTATTGGGTTACGTATAAATTTCCCTCCGCAATTGTCAGTAATCAATAAGTTTGTATTTTGATAGTTTATGTTTACTTTGAAATGTGTTTAACCGTTGAAATCTATGTAACCGATCTATAGCAACATATTATAACAAGCTTTTATAATCCCATCTGTGCGAACTTAATTAAAATGTAAAATTGGAATATAATAGTAATTAAATGTAAATTAAAGTCAAAAATCAAAGTTAAAATAATGTTAAATGTTAAAATGTAAAACTAATACTAAAATAATTTTAAATCTTATATATATGTGCATAAATAAATGTTTGTATGCTAATTACTGGCAGTGGCTTATTTTATTTATTTTTTTAATGTTGAAATATAATTAGATAAGATATGATATTATTAAATCTCTGCTACTCCCTGAGCTAGTGACATGGCCTAATGACCGGAACCAAAATAAAAAGAAAATATATTTTTTTTTACTTATGTATCTGCCTACTTTATAAATTTTTCTAGGTTCAAATGCCTAGATGGTGCCCCGTAGTGCAGTTAACGTTAAGTCTTATTCTCCGGATCGTTACAATATATATATATATATTGTATATGACTCATTTCAAACACACAGATATATTATTTAATTAAAGAAAATTATTCTTTTATATATATATATATGTGTGTGTTTATTATTATATATAATTTATAAATACTTAATAAATAAGCAGTTGTAAAGAGACAAGGTAATAATATTTAATATTGATTTATTGTAATTTCTTATTAAATAAGGTGTTAAATTATTTAACATTAATTTTGTTAAAATAAAATAGATCAGGAAGAAAGTGTAAAATAAAGTGATCAAGATTAATAGATTAGGATGTGAAAATGTACACGTGTGAGTATGAATGTTTAAACATAAAACATTTTTACACCTATTTCTAGTGACTATAGATTGCCAGCTTTATTGTTTGTGTTATCTGTATCTAAGATTATTTTAGAAAAGAGATACTTTGATGGAATAAAGTGTGATTATTAATTTTCTTGTAAAATCGTGATAGAACATCAACTTGTGAGGCTTTAACCTTTGTCTTAAGATAAGATTTCGAGGTGGTCCTTTTCTTTGATGAAATATTTGCAATATAAATGAATGAAACAATATTTAGTGGCAATCAGTTTTTTTTCAATGTTATTACAGA
Organism: Epiperipatus broadwayi; assembly: GCA_028023455.1. NCBI lineage: Eukaryota > Metazoa > Onychophora > Udeonychophora > Euonychophora > Peripatidae > Epiperipatus > Epiperipatus broadwayi. The sequence continues at coordinate 900,638 of JAQFVV010006322.1, read as the reverse complement.
AAAGATGTGGGCAATCAGTTTTTTTTTTAATGTTGGGAAAAGGAGATGTAGCTATCAGTTTTTTTAATGTTATGAAAAAGAGAGTGAGCGATTGAATTTTTTTCACTCTTTAAAAATTGAGGAAGGAGAAAAATGACTCTTGTTTTAAAGTCAGTATAGACGAAGATATGCATATATATAAGTAATTCCCAGCAATATTAAGAAAAAAGAAATGGAACAAAATTGAATTTCTTGGAAGAAGTTATTGACAATTCTATAACATGATATTAGTATATGTTGCTATGTATAATACAATGAATTTGCATTGCTAAAGCCACTTCTTCTGATTCCTGGAATAATACAAAATGGGTTAAAATCACTAATCTACTATGGACTCTTATACCAGTCTATAGTAACCAAAAGAATGGACAAATTTAAAACCAGCCACAAACATCATCTAATAATCATCTTTGACAAGAGCCAAGAAGAAATGAAAGATGAATAAAAGCCATATATAGCCAGGTTTGAAGCTATGAATCAAATATTTGTTAAAGTTTTCCTCAGTCATCTAAAGTGTCTACAATGATGGTTTTTGAAAAGGTTAGAAGCAAGCCAGTCAATGAATTCAGCATTATCAAAAGTATCAACAATAAATAATTTTAAAATTGGAGAAATAAGCAAGTCAATTAATTCATGTTTATCTTAAAAGTATCTGCAAGTACTTTTCTTTTTTTTTAAATGGAGCAAAGCAACTTATTGAAGCTATGCGTGAGACAAGCAGTCTGAAAATTCAAACTTGAGACATTTAAAAGAAGTGAAAGTAATCGGGTAACTATGAACTTCCATTAACAGATCTTTTATTCTTACTTATTAAAAGTAAACCTTAATTTATTGGTCAAAGCATATTTTCTTTTCATACAGAAACATTAAAAGCTTGTTTATCTATAGTTATTCTCCATATCAAGTAACATAACACAAACACAGTTTAAATCTTTAAACTTAAATTTTCATTATTTTATATTTTATATTATACATTGTAATATTGAAATGTTTTTTTATTGTTCTTCATTTGTTATGATAATGAGCAACTTATAAATATATGCATTTATAATGTTTTTTATTTTTATTTTCTTGTTGCATATTAAAATGGATATAATGTATTTTATTTTATTTTGCTCAAAGTTGCAAGAATATTTTTTTTATATATGTGATTTGTGTATTAATCTCTAGTAAAAAGGAACACATTTTAGAAATATATGTTGACATATCACAGGGTGTGTGTGCATTTGTAACTGCTTATACAAACACGTCAAAAGAATAGGTTGTGCCTGATTAGTTTAAATATGGTAAATTATAAAGCAAGGCTTACATATGAATGGAAGTGAAATAAATCACGGGTTACATATGAAATTTATTTTTATGATATAATAAGTTAGGAAAGTCTTAAGTAAGTATTCAATGAAATATTTTTTTTTTAAATGTCATTTTAAGCCAGCTTATTTTAAAATATCCAAAATGACAAACTTGTATATAAAATTTTGTATTAATTCTGTGTTGAATTAATGTAATAATAAGCCATTTATCTAATTAGTAAATTTGATTTTAAAGAAAAAAAGAGTAATAGTATTAAAAAAATATAATTATATATCTTAATTGGTTTCCAAGTTCTTATTAAAAATATTGTTGTATTTTTCTTGTCTTAATTCTATTGTTTTAAATGATCATCATCAATTGGTTTCCAAGTTCTTATTAAAAATATTGTTGTATTTTTCTTGTCTTAATTCTATTGTTTTAAATGATCATCATCATCATCATCATCGCTCGCAGATATTAAGAATCATCAGCATTCACAAATATTAAGAAAGCGCTTGCAAAATGTTAAGTAACCTAGAATGTTGATTTACCTTTAAGTATTTAGGGATTAAGCTTGATAATAACCAAATTTTAATAATTATAGTTCAATAATAGAAAGCTAAAATTATGTTGTGTCCATGAGTTTTGATCATCTTCATCAAAGATGGATATATTATTGATTAAAACACTGTTTCGAATAATACTATACAAGTGTTATGATCGCCATCATCATTAATAAATTGTATTCATTAAATCTAATGTTTAACATAATTAATATATTTAGTAAATAAGGATTTGTAGAAAGTTGAATATTATGCATAGAGATTTGTGATGATCAGTCATCATCACTAGTATTATTAAATCCTGGTTTTAACTATAAAAGTATTTTAGTAAATAAACCTAAACTTATATAAATGCAATTGAATGTAATAATTAAATCCCGGATTGACATGGGATGATTTTAAAAAGTGCTTATGAGTTTATAAAGATAAATTTATTGTTGTGAGTTCATTATAAAGCTATGGCTGGTATCATCATCACTATTATTATCATTATTATTATGATATCATCATCATGATCATCATTATCATCATCATTATTACCTTTATATTGTGATAAATAATATAGTTAAATGGCCATCAATATCAATAATGGTCTTCGCGATGCTTGTTTAGAAGCCATTAATAAGATTATACTTGTTTTTTCATCAATAAATGTAAAAAGAGCTAGCAATGTCTATAAGAGTCTTGATCTATATAAATTTTGGTGATATGGGGATCTTATGATTTTATTGACATGAGTAAAATATAAGAGAGTCATTTTTTTTATTAGTCATCCAAGTCATGTGTGATAAAAATGTACGGAAGGAGTTTGAACTCAGTACACTCTAAACAGATATTTATCTAGATTTAAAAGAATCTAGTGGCCCTCGCTCGTGGGAAAAGACATGTACTTAGCTAAACTGAATAGAGAGTGATTTAACTTTATATGGTATTTTTTTTAAGTTGTCATGAATACCACCAGTGTGTTCATATTACCATGAATGGTCTTATATAGTTGGAAAGAAGAATAGGAAGGATTCTTTGTTAAAAGAACCTAGTATTGGAGATAAGCATAATGCACTCCAGAAATCTCACAGTGGGTAATTTTATTCAGTTGCTATATTTAATATTCTTTTATTTGATGACAATGGCTAGTATGTTTTATTGTTCAAATGACTTCCCCAATATCTAAATATCATTAAATCTTTAATGAGGATAGTTTTAATTGTCATGTTTTTATTTTAAGTATTGAGAAATGAGATTCATTTATTTTATTATTAGCGTGACAGAATTAATGTTTGAGATAGTTGCAATTGGACTATAATGCTATATTTAATTAATTAGAAATAGACACCCAAATAGAGCACGATATGCATATGTTCTTATTTATATGTTAGCATAACCCTTATTTAATTATAAATTGTATTTTAGCTAACACAGTGAATTCATAAATCATTTAATTTACTCGGTTACAAATGATGAACCATTAGAGCATAGCATATATCATGTTTAGTGTTTAGTTATTGAATTATAGCAACTATCATTTTATCATTCATCTATATATTAATCGGTTTACAAAATAGCAGCCTTTTTTATCATTACATTAAATTGTATTACTTTTACAAATGGTGCAGATTATAAGCATATTTAAATATATGTTAATAATGGATCATTTTCTTCTATTCTATATTTCTTACTGTTAACAATATATATATATATATATATATATATATATATATATATATATATATATATATATATATATATATATATATATATATATATATATATATATATCTTTATTATATCTTCAGCTTTGTGTGCTTGTGCATGTTAGCACATTTTACGTTATGAATTTAAACTAAAATTTAACCTCAATACAATACCTGATTGATTTATACATACAACCAAAAGTTATACAAAAATCTTTCATGGCAAAACTACTGCTTTTCTCTGGTTTCTATTTTATATGGGTACTAATGGAGTGAGACAAAACATACAAAACCAATTACTTGAAACTGCAACATAAATATCAAACTCTCTTTCAAAGGCTTACCTTTCTATTTACACTAAAGTCCAATTATTTACATGCTAGTTATTACTAAAATCAAATATTTTATTCCATAATAAAATTTTTAAAAGGCTTTACCTCAAAAATAACATTGCTTTGCATCAAGCTACTATGGAGCCGGAAACTGTTGCTGTGTCAGATAAATGCCTCAGTATATCACCCACAAACAATAAACTAGGTCTTCACACTATCAAAACATTCTATAAACAGAAAACAGTTAATGTTTTATCTTCAACTATAAGGAAATTACATACACTATCATGCTTGCTCATGGTTATTCCAACAGATACTCCAGCTCTATCCTCAGAGTATATATTATTGCATATACAATCTGTCACAACCACATCCAGTAACATAGACATTCAATCTACAAAGAAATACACATACTGGAAAACCCGTAACTTATTATATCCATATGGTTTACAAGAAATGCTAACATCAATGCTAGGAATTAACAACCATCAATTACTTAGCAGGTTCAGGATATGGTCATTGGAGCCTAAATATTTTAATTTCCACTTGAAAATAAATCTGCATGCACTATCAACATCATATTTCCTTCACTACAGATGTCTATTCACCAGTATTAATTCATTCTGCAATATTTGTCATACAGTGAAGGAAACATAGCAACACATATTTTATACTTGCCCAGCTTTATAAAACACACATACAGTCTTGATAGATACATATCACCACAAAAATATCTCGATAATAAATATCATGTAATCATATAAGAAAGCTTCTACACCCATATTATGGGCAGTTACATTTCTATTATATGCATATTGGTGCACTCATTAGATCTTTATATTTGGAAGTAACACAAAAAGATATCCGGCTATCTTTACAAACAAATTGCAACAATTAAGGACACAAGATTTTAAAATTACTCCTTCAGATATTGTATTGTCAACATAGTCACTCATAAAACAACTCTCCAATCTATAAACATAATTCACTAGCTCAATTAGCTATCATACATTTACAAATCCATAACCATACCTGTTTATCTTACCCCTTCATTAAGCCATCTTCCAAGAAAAATCTTACATGGAACTATGAAAGTACAAGAAATTTCACAAATATAGAACTATACTAATGTATAAACTTAACCATGATTGCACTTGTAATACAACACAATCAAACGTGTAAAATGATTGTAACTTTTTTGAATTATCAATAAAGTTGTATCTTTAAGACATAATAATAATAATAATAATAATAATAATAATAATAATAATAATAATAATAATAATAATAATAAAAATAATAATAATAATAATAATAATAATAATAATAATAATAATAATAATAATAATAATAATAATAATAATAATAATAATAATAATAATAATAATAATAATAATAATAATAATAATAATAATAATAATAATAATAATAATAATAATAATAATTGTAGTCTTTTCCAATAATTTCACTTTGATTTTCAGGTTTTAAGAAAATTATGCAAGCATTTATTTAAAATTAATAAATCATACAACTATAATGGCAGCAATAAATTGTAATATTTGTATAGATAAAATATTCAAACACTTTTTATCTTAAAGCACTACTTTTAATTATAATAATACTTTTTACAAACTAAAATAAACATATTTTTAATTTATGTTCATATTTTATAAAAATAACCAATGCAATAATTGGTTTAAATATTAACCAACTTTTTGCTAGTTACAACTAAAAATGTAATGGTTTGACATCAGCTTCCTGTTGTTCAAATCCCATCATTTTTAACACTATGGTAAAGATTTTACCGTCATTTGAATGGTTATAAAAAGTTTCATAAGATGCTGCCCTCTTTTGAATTATTTTACCAGTAAAAAAATCAATAAAACTGGTGGTGAAGGTGTAACAAAGGCAAAATGCTGTCTTTTCTTGAATCTGATTGGCTTTTAAATTTCGACAACAAATAAAATCATTGTCAATAATTACATTTCTTTTCTTTTATTTTGAAATGGATAAACAAATGTTTCCAACCATTTTAAAAGTGTTTTTTGACAAATTATAAATTATTTTGATAAAATATGCTAAAAATAAAGTTATTTTAGAAAAATAGTTAAGACGCTAGCAAAAATTATTTACTTTGCTGCAACATAAAATTGGGAAAGTAATTATTGATGTCAGCAAAACTTTTTATTGGTGAGTAAGGTTCATTTTAGATTTGCTGCTATCAAATATTTTTATAATTGTAAATAAAAAAATATTTTTGAAAAAACTTTCATTCACTTTTATAACATGACAAATTATTCATATATTTTTTACAAATGAAACTAATTTGAAAATAATATTAAAAGATGAATATATTTTGATGCTTGAGTTTGTAAATTGACCAATTAAATGTTTAGACTTTTACCTCACTCATCCAATAAAATAATCAGCAAAAAAGAGGTTAATGAGAGTCCAGGTATATATGTTAATGATATCACAATAAATATATCATTTGTCAGATTATAACTTGATAAGCATTAACAAATAATGATGTAAAATGAATTTATTTTCTATTTGCAAAAGAAATACTGTTTGTTGAGAACAGTTCATTGATATATGTCATCTATACAAATGGTTAAAAATTACAAGTGACAATTATATGATGAAAAATAAATAACTTCTTACTAAAGTGTTTTTCAAAATCAAACCTTATAGCATTGCATCCCATTTTCTTTTATATATACTCAATTTAAAATAAAATATTTTATAGAGATTTACATAAATAATATTATCTTTATTAACTATTTATGAGATTTTTAATAAATCTATCACATATAAAAGAGTTTTTTAAAAAAAAAAACAAGACTATATCAAAATATTTTAAAGTATATTCCTTGTTTAATAAACCTAAGCTTATAAAATTGAGGATATTAAGTTACCAATAAATTTTATTCAAGTTTTAAGATATTGTTGAATATTGTGAAAATCCTAATAAAAATGTATTGCTATGTTTGTTGGGTATAAAACTTACTTAAACATTTTAATATTTTCCATTATATGCAATAGTAGACAAAAAGCACTGGAAAAAAATTAAATAGTAAAATTATTAAATTGTAGACGAAAGCAGTAACCCACATACTCTTAACTTTATTAATATTTAAAACCCATTGAAAACACCATGTATTTGTTTAATCTTTACTATTGTCATATTATTTCCCATGTAAATTACTTTTCTATGCTTATTTCACAAATAATAAAATTTATTAAACTAAAAAACGTAGTTAAATTTAGAAATTTTGTGATTTAAGAGTGTATCTTAACCATTCCTAGTTAGTGCATTTATTATCATCGTTCTTTGCAAAATTATTTGTGTAATCATTGAAATTGTATTTAATATTTCTTCAATATGTTTATTTGTGGGCATATTAAATTATTAAAAGTCAATTTATGTATCAATTATTTTTATATATTTTATTATAGAATTAATTATATATTATTTAAGTTAAAAACATATTTTTTTTATTCTCTTTGCTTCAAAACCTCAAATGAACCGATTAATATTTTATTAACATGTTTCTGCTGCTAGTTTTATTAATACTTTTTTAATAGACATAATTTTCAGAGCTAATAAGATCATATAATAATATTAACAAGTTTAAATTGTTTTGTTTTATAAAGACTCACATGAGTGCATATATATATATATATATATATATATATATATCCACAGAGAAACTTTAAACTTTTTTATGTAATTAGTAGAAATGAATTGTAATAAATGCATTATATATATAGTTTTTTTTTTTTTTTTACTTCTTTGTAAAAAAATAAATTTGAAAGAATTAGTTTCTTTTGTTCTTTAATTTTAACTGCAATTTTAAAAATAAGCTAATAGATTATTTTTTATAATGTAATTTTCAAAATATGATTACATTTTAATTTTAAAACTATTATTAGTTTAGAAACAACTTCTATTAAGTATATATTTAATTCATAAAAATATCTTGTTAGAATGTCGGAATCTTTTGTAAATATAAACTAATTAATTATGACTACAAATTTTTTTAATGATTGTATTTAAAAGTCTGACATCAATTTGTTATTCACTGAAGTTATTCATATTATGTTTATTTATTTTTAAAAAATGATCTCTATATAAAGGCCATTTATCTTGAAAATATACTAATCTATTTCAGAAAAATAATGATACTTGCCATTAGATTAATATCCATATGCCAATAAACTTTGTCACTTATAATATATTTGATATCATCCAGTTATCTGACATAGAATATGATCTTTATAATTTTATTAAAATGTCTGATCTCAATTTTTTTACTATGATCGATGAAAGAGACGGTTAAGTTTTAAAAGCCTATGTCTCAAGTATAAAATAATCTGCCATATAAGTAATATCCTAAAATTTTAAACGATTAATCGATAAATCTCAGAATTGATAACAGAAGATGAAACACAATTCACAACTAACTTAGTCTAGTCAAAGAAAATAAACTAAAACACAATAAATGATTTCTCTGTTACAAGAAGATGAAGGCATATACATTCGAAATTTTCTTAATCTCAAGAAAATATTTTCTTTGAAGGAATAAAGTAAAGAGTCATTTAAATGCAAAAATTAAAGAAACAAATTAAAACCTAGAAAAATTACCATAAAGAAAACATTTCTAGTACATACTGAACAATGTATTTATTTCATAAAATAATCACATGAAATATATACAAATGTTTTTTTTTTTTTTTTAAATTAAATTAATAATCTAATTTTCATTATATTTACTCACATGTATTTAATATATTATAAATAATAAAATTTTAACATGATCTTCAGCAGCCATTTGTTTATATATATATATATATATATATATATATATATATATATATATATATATATATATATATATATATATATATATATATATATATATATATATATATATATATATATATATATATATATATATAACAATCCACTAGAATAAAAGTACAAAAATTTTCAAAAAATACCTATATAAAATTGAAGATTAATATATTTTGCTATAGTCAGCTTCGGCTATAGCAAAAGATATTAATCTTGAAAATTTCCACACATTTATATATATATATTATAACTTTTTTGGCTGTACCGTGTATTATTTTTCATTAAACACCAATATTTCAATGGACTAGCATCCGCCTTTATCAAGGTTAACTTTTGATAGAAAAAAAGTTAGATCTTAAAAAATAACGTGACTGTGTGCAAGATGAGAAATGAGATTCAAGTTCAGCATTCACAATATGAGACTTATCAAAATGTTTATTTTCCTCAGTATTTTCACCTATTAATTTTAAGTTAATATTAGATAAAATGATAGGTTTCCACATAGCTGGAATAAGTTATGCTTCATCAGCCCTATTTAAACCAGTAGCTCTCTTTAATATTTTAATTGACTTTCTCATTGCTCTTAAATCATATATATATATATATATATATATATATATATATATATATATATATATATATATATATATATATATATATATATATATATATATATATATATATATATATATATATAATTGTGAACTTAGAATTTTTGAGTATATATTCCTTGTTCCATACAATCTAAAGGAACACTACACATGACCACATACATTCGTAATAAATAAAGGAGCTCAACACATGTATGTTGTACAGAACAAGTATATTTGTGTGCATGTGTTCTTTTTAAGCAAATTCATATAAATTATTTAACACTTAAACCTTCCCAATATCTATTGCTTTCAACAATCTCAATATGTTGTCACACCATAAAGACTGAAATTATTGTAACATAGTTGTTTAAATAAACCTCCATAAACAAATAAATATAATCAGTTCTGAAAGCAGACAAACAATCATTTATAACATTCAAGCTGCAATTATAATTTTCACATTGCTTCCTGACAATACATTATTTAAATAGTAAGTGTAATTATATGCAAGGCTAGATACATTTATAAGCAAATTCATAAATATAAGTTACCACTTAGCTAATCCCAATATCAATACAAATTACAATCAACAATCTCAATCTGTTATCACACCACATAGATTGAAATATCTCCTTGTTTAAAGACATTTATTTAAACTCCTTGATAAAATTTCAATGACAAGATGTGAGAATGTTGTTTGTAGTTAATATTGTGATTGTTTATGTGTTGATTGATATCTATGAATTTACATTTAAACCTAGCTACCATTTAAGCATAAGTATTTTAAAGTTATAATTCCAGTTTGAATTTGACAATTCTTAGTAAGCATTCAGAACAGGTTATATTTACCTATTTAAAGCGGTTTATATAAACTTATGTGCATCTATCAATTCAGTCACTGTAGAGTGACAAAAAAATTGAGATTGGAATTAATTTGAGATTGTCTATGTATTGACTGATTTAAATGAACACACACACACACACACACACACATATATATATATATATATATATATATATATATATATATATATATATATATATATATATATATATATATATATATATATATATATATATATATATATATATATATATTGAAGCAGTCAATTTGATACTCAGATTAAACTGCACAGCCCACTCAGAATCTCCACCACCAAACCATATTGAAACTCCATTGTTATACATATATACACATTTATTAATACATTTTTTGCTTAATTATTAAAATAATTATTGACATAAATATATATAAATGTCTTAATTTAAATATCGTAATTGAATAAATATTTGATATTATTTTAATTTGTATATGTGCATAATAGATACATATATATCATAGATGAGGGGAGTTTATTTATAAAGTGTTTATAATATGAAAATATTTGATATTAATTTGTATTTTTAAAATTATGTAAAATTTTATTATTTGATTTAGTAATGGCAGTCAAAAAGGGTGATGCAATCATGACGCATATTTTCAAATGCAATTAAGTCAATTAACCAAAAACCCATTAATCCAAATTAAAATGTTATAATTTTATAAAAGTAATGTAAAATCCATTACTTGAAATTTTATCCACTTCAAATTTGTTTTAAAATCTAATATTATATTTTAAAACAATCGTTTGAGAAATTTTTAGCTGGATTGCATTGTCTTTTAAACTTATATGAAGAATGGTCTGCATCCAGTATGGAACTTGCAGATCAATAAAGTAAATGAATTACCTTAGGTGAACTAACTAAAAACATTCCAAAACAATTTCAAATCATATAAATAGTGCTGGATTTGAACACACCAGGAAAGCAAAGATTTTGAGAAGAGCAATGGCCAGTAAAATCCATGTTCATTGTACTTTTGTCTCAATGTGTCATGAGTAGGTAAAAACATCACCTTTTCTTGCCATTACATAATGTCATCTTTCACAATACCACTGCCCAGGATTCAGATACTCATGACCTGTTGCTATGTGCCAATATACTAAATAATGAAAGTGCTACCTGTCTGAACAGCTTGGATAAAACTAGATATAGTCTCCAAGGAACTTTCAAACATCAAAGAATCACTGTCAAGACTGAACAAGATACCAAATTTATGTTGCTGCTATAACTCATAAATTTATGTAAAACTGTATTTCTTGTCTAACTATTCCTTTAAATATAATGTAATTATTTTAGTTGATCTGAAGATCAGAATTTCATTGTCAACTAAATAATTTGTAAAATCTTACATTATTGTTAAAATGTATTCCACTCACTAAAACTTCCTTAATATTTCCCCTGTCATTGTGCCTCTAATAAATACTTTTAATTTCTTATTTTACATTAGCACGGAACAATATTTCATATTTTGATTATTCTGTTTTATAAATTGTATGTTGAATAATATGCCAATAACTTTTTAAATTTGCAAGAATGTTCGCTCTCTTTTTTATCTCTGCCCCTCTTTTTTTTTCATTGGGAAATCAGTTGTTTCTATAATTAAAAAGAGTTGGTTATTTTAATTACAGAGTATGGTTGCAAATTTGGAAAAACAACTTAATGATATTATAGTGTTATTATTGAAATATAGAGTAGAAATCTGTTTTTCTAAGAAATGTTTTTTTTTTAAATCATGGAGATAATTCTAGAATTTCAAATCTATTTTATATGAAAGTAATTCAATGTTTTATTTTATGAAATCAATAACCACAAACTAACTCTTATATATATATATATATATATATATATATATATATATATATATATATATATATATATATATATATATATATATATATATATATATATATATAAGAGAGAGAGAGAGATATATAGAGAGAGAGAGAGAGAGAGAGAGAGAGAGAGAGAGAGAGATATTGTAAGGGGCACATATGTACGTTACATTATTTTTTATTAGTAAACATAAAAAAAAAAATTCGCCAATAAAATTTCTTTTTTAAGAATTAAAAACTGAAAATTAAAAAATCATCTTAAACTCGCATATATATAAAATCGCACAGATAAATAATTATTAAAATAAAACTTTATTAAAAAAAGAGTAGTTTAAAACTAAATTTTCAGAAAAGATTTAGAGATAAAAATATATGTTTAAGTTTGAAAACAAATTAATTAATCTTTTCTAAAATGGAAATGATTATTTTAATTAGTAAACTAGCCTTTGGGCATTTAAATGTATAAGCATCGGTCAGATAGGAAAACAATATAAACTTTTAGCAAATGAAAGAAATCCATCGGGAAATCAGACCTCAACGAAAAGGTTTTCACCTTCATGATGTAATGTTGAGTTAATCCACAAAATTATTATAAAAGGAAAGGTTTGAAAATAAAAGAGTATTTAGTTATTACGATGTGACGATATGTGTTAGTGTGGAGTTGAAGGAGAAGGGATTGAAAAGACGCACTCTTCAATCTCTTCAGTTTTGTTAAAAAAAAAAAGAGAAATGACATCGTTTTTTTTTCTACATTAAGGACCAACTAAACTAAAAAACCTCCGGATAAATAAATAAAAAAACAATGGCTAACTCAAGCAATCTTTTTAGGACAGCGTGGGAATTCACATTCAAATGGCAAGAAACAGATAAAGATGAACTGTTTAAAACCATAAGAACTTTATTATTAATGAACATTAATTTAAAAACTTTCCGTATTTAAAATAATTAAGAAATAGAATCCTATCTGACAAACATTATTTATTAATTAGTTATAATTTTATTTAATGTATTTCTTTTGTAAAATCATTTCCATTTATTTATTTTTTTGTTCTTTAAGTTTTATTATGATTTCTGTTTTTCATTAAACTAGTTATATAAATATTAAACTTAAGTCGGGCATGAATGGCTATATATAAATTTGTAAAGTTATATTATGAGAGGGTAATCTTAAATTATTCATTTTGTAGTTGAATTAGGTCAATGGATTGGATATAATGGTGTAATTAGTATTTGTAGTATGAGATTCGCTATGGGCAGAATCGCTGTTATATGCCGCACACTTCCATTTTGCCTATGGGTGGGATTATAAGATGTAGAACGCTGTTCCTTTCAATGGAGTTCTTTTTTTATATCTCTTCTTGTCTGATAGATGTAATATTCCTATCTGATGAGAAGCAGTTTCTTCTCTTAACCTAATTGTGCTGCCGTATTCATATTACATTGAACACATCGATATATCAGATGGATTGAAGTTTGGTTTGACTGCGAACCTTTGGCCTAAGGTTAAACAAGGATTGAATATTTTCTTTTCAAATGCAAATCTATGTAGTCTATTCATACTTGACACTCTAAATAAAGATACATTAAATTTAAGTTGGGTATAGATGCTTGCATGGGTTCATTATCGGTTGATTATGTTTTTGGTTTTCATATTCGATCAAAATATATATAGACATTCGGTAAATACTGATACCTTACGGTGAGTATCTAAAATGTATTTATTCAGATGTCTTTTAAGTTATTGGTGTTAATGCAAGCATCTTATGGTGAATGCTATTGGGTTACTTATAAATTTCCTTCTGCAATTGACGGTATCAATGATTTTGTATTTTGATCATTTATGTTTATTTTGAAATGTTTTTGACCGTGGAATCTATGTAACCGATCTATACTCAACATTTTTAAACAAATCTGTGCAAACTAATAATAGTATAAAATGTAAAATGTAAGTTAAAAATCTAAAATAAAAGTAAAAATAATGTTAAATGTTAAAGTAAACATAGTAAAATAATAATGTTAAAGCTTATATATATATATATATATATATATATATATATATATATATATATATATATATTATGTGCGTAAATAAATTTTTGTATGTTAATTACTGGCAGTGGCTTATTTTATTTATTTTTTAATATTGAAATATAATTAGATAAGATATTATATTATTAAATCTCTGCTACTCCCTGAGCTAGTGACATGGTCTAATGGCCGGATATCAAAATATATTTATTAAAATAAAAAAAAGTTTTTTTTTTTACTTACGTATCTGCCTACTTTATAAATTTTTCCAGGTTCAAATGCCTAGATGGTGCCCTGTAGTGCAGATCACATTAACTATTCTCCGGATCATTATAATATATATATATATATTTGTATATATAGTAACCTTATATTTTAGTGTAAAATATAGATATTGATAAAACTGATATCAAAATTTTTCTGTCTTCTTCTTTTGATTTGATTGCCTTTGTTTCCATTTTTAACAGACTATTTATTTGCATTTAAGATAATTTATTGGTGAGAATAAGTAATATTTTGCCTTGCTTATTGCCTGTATTACTTTAATGTATTTAAAATGGTTCTTTTCCATCCACTGATTTGGATCAAATATGTTTAACTTGTAAGAAATTGACAGCACACATTACGTTTAGTAAAATGTGATTAAAATGATATTTTTTATTTATTTAAAATAATCTTAGAAATTATTTTCATTTAAATCAAAAACCATTTGTTTAACTAATTTTTAATTATTAGATAAAAATATAATAAATCCAAGTGTGCATTTCAGAGAACCTTCAGTGGAGCATATTATTATTAAGAAAAAAAATGATGTAAGAATAAAATGTAAGCAAAATATGTTAAGCATATTTTCTAAAAATAACTAATAAGCAAACAGATTAAACAATAATTTTCATACGAATTTAAACATAAAATAGTGATATTTAATAATAGTAGGAGTTACTAGATTTAAAGGATCTTTTCAAGTCTGCCATCCAAATGGATCAAATCACTAATAATTTTCTCAATATTTACATTTGAAATATGATGGAACACTTAAGCTTAACAGTAGAATTAATTGTAGAAGGTCAGTATGTTTTGGAATATTTTATCACATAGAAACTGGCTACATTAAATAAATATTTTAATTACAGAAGTTTTTCAGATGTGACAACTTTATTTTTTTTAAAAAAGAGGTTTAAAATCAAATTTAAATATTAAATTTTATTGAAACACTGGTTTAATATTTCCACATATCATTTAAATAATAAATAATTGACTATCTTATCTGAATGTATACTGTCAGTAATGTATTTACTATTTAATTTGTTTACTATTTGAATAATGGTAACAGTCTTCAAATAATTAACTAAAACTACTTTCTGATTTCTATCATCAATTTTGAATTATTAAATTATTTTGCTCTAATTATTATTCCTAAATTTAAATGTGGATAAATAAATTAATATAGCCTGGATATCATAAACTTGGAAACAATGTTATATAAAAATGTAGAATATAATAACTTATGAAGAATATTTTCATTTAAACTCTACATGTCATGCTTTTGGAATTATCTGATATTCATGGAGCCATGTAATATTCATTAATTTAAAATTACACAAAATAACTAGAACAAATGGATGTAATCACATCTATAGAATTCGGCTATAATTTATAGTTATTATTTTTTGTAATGTATATTTATTGTTCAAGACATTTTTACATTTATTTCACAGGTAATATTTAATACTCTAAAAATATCGGACACTTTTATTTATGTATTTAAGTAAAAATGAATTAATTTTAGTTTTTATTGTTATATAAACTTATATGTGAAGTTCATGATTTATACTTTTACTATGTTTAAATTAAATTCATGGGATTGAATAAAACATTTATTTGAGGAAATATCACTTGCAAAAAGCTTGAGAATTACTAATAAATTTATGGTGTGTGTCAACCTATTATGAAGTGTCTTATGAGTCTTTCCAGAGTCTTGTTCCTATAATCATGCCACTTGTATTACCTTGTTACTATGTTTAGATTTTAAGCCAGATAATTCAGTATATTAATTGTCCTTATTATTGAAATACTTTTCATTATGTATAAACCCACATCTGGTAAAGTGCTGGTGTTTTTCTAAATTGTAAGAATAACTGAGGAGGATGATTTTTGCACTTTAAATATGAAGTAAATATTAATATTGCTTTACAATGTAAAATGACATTAGTCTGTGCTGGTTGCCACTTTCAGTATTTTTACACTTATTCCTGTGCTGGTGGTTAATCTGCAGAATTGTGTAATTATATTTGTTGCTTTATGGTGGTGTACAAACTCACAGGACACTCAGTGTTGTATCATTCCTATGTGTATATGAATGCAGTCACAGGAATATCATTTTCTTCATAAATGTAAGTTTGGGAAAAATATTTTGTATTATTATGATCAAATCATTTTCTTCTATTTATAAGTATAACTTATAAGTTGAGTCATAAAGTGTAGCAGGGCAACTTATCTAAATTATCCTCATAATTATTAACTGCTTGTTATTTAATATTTATCTGAAACTGAATTTCGAATTTTCACATTGGGTTAGCATTACATTATAGCTAATTCCTGCAAATATAATATTATTTATTATATATTATAGATTAATAGTATATGTTTATTGGTTCAGGAACTGACACATTAGGTATCTCATGATTTGATGTTAAATTTCAGTATAGTTTCCTCAAGGCAGAAATTAGATCAAATTATAATAAAATATATGATTAGAACTTTATAAAACTGTGCCTATGATATATTTAGTGAAGTGAAGAAATGGAATGATATTTTATTTCTTTATTTTATTTATTTGTTTATTTATGTATTTATTTATTATATTAAAAACCATATATAAATTATTTGTTAATCATAAAATTGTATATAAATGTTGATTTATAATTAAACTCAGTGTGCCATTGCTATTTGTCATTCTTAAAACCAGAAATCATATGTCGTGGATAGAGCATACATTGCAATACAAGCTGTTGTCAGTATGACATAAGAGTCTTAGTAATATTCTGAGAAAATATTTGAATGCTTTTCTCCTTGGTAATTTATGATATGTAGGGTACAATAAAATCTCATTTGCCTTTTCCATCATTTTAGCTTTGTGTTGTTGATTCTAGTACATGATACAAGATTGATTGATTTACTAAACTTATAAACAGATGTACGAGATAATGCTATGATTGAATTTATTTGCTTAATGTTATAATTGTTATTCATCAATATAACAAGAGCCTCACTGCTATTTATTAAATTATAAATTTAAGTTTATAAAAAAAGAACCCAAGTTTTCCATGCTTATTATTATTGCAAAGCTCATACCTAGACTAGCATTTGTACCAAAATCATATATGACATTTTAACATTCATAATCTTTCATAGTTTCACAAATTATACCATCTTGTCCATGGTCAGCCATAAGGTCTCACACAATGAAAAATCACAAATTAAGATTTTGAAGGATAATAACATTACATATTTATAATTTGTCTAATGTACTTTCATATACTGCTATGATGGGTCTTCATGGTGTACCTTGGCTGTGACCAGATAAGGTCATAACAATTTCATGTTTATCATTAATTTTGTTTGTTGTGATGCAATCAGACTTTTCAGTTACAGTTCTTAGTGTGCAATGTGGTAGGTTTGATTACTTACATTCATCCCATGTGCTCCAGATTTTGGATACAGTCTTTGGCTGCCCAACGATTGGGAGTTCGGTTACAAGGAAATTTCTATTACAATATTTATTATTTTTTTTTTTTTTTTTATATATATATATATATATATATATATATATATATATATATATATATATATATATATATATATAATGATGTGTACTATTTCATCAAAGCATTAGGAAATGAGTTTTCATGTTTATTTTAACATTTGTGAGAAGTTTTAGATAAAAATTAATGTAACAGGGGAAGGGTATTTCTATTTATATATCTTATTATTTTTATTAATGAATTTTAAGTTTTCGAGTACTGTTTATTATTATAATCATACCATTATGCTGTATATTCCATAATATATAGGTATTAATTATTAATTCTTTTAAATGTTTTATGCATATGCTGTTTCAAGTACAACTATGAGAACTCTTAACATGCGACGTTCAGTAAGGAACACTGGTTTAAACATTGATGATATATCCCTAAAGATACAATTCCCATGTCATAAAGAATATTACCCCACTAAATTCACATAACAGAAATACTATGTAATACTCCCATGTCTTTAAATACCCACATATAGTAATCCTAAAATATGATTTATAAATTTATTACAGAAATAAATAATAAATTACTTAATATTTTTTCAATATAATACTAATTGGATATTTAATATTAACTAATAACTTTTTACTTATCGTCTTCCAATAGAAGTTTAACATTTTCTAAAATAATCATAATCACAAATTCATTACTAAGAAAAGTAATAACGAAATAGATGAATTAATTAACACCCTGTAGTTAAATATGATGAGGGCTTTTATATCATATCTAAGTACTCTTTCAAAATAATAACAACAATAAACAACTAAGATAACTTTAAAAAACAAAAAAAAACATTAAATTTATTTAATGATTAAAATTTAGCAATAAAACATAAATAATATAATAAGATTTTAAGTAAACATTGTATATGTTACAACTCCTGAAATCTGACATGTATTTTAGTATGTGATAAGATGTCATACATATATCCTTATCTCTTTTTCTGGTCTGAATTCCAGATGGTGATTATGTTAACTTATGAAACATTGAATTCCATTGACAATAATATTAATTATAAACATTACATAATAATCATCAAATATGTGTTAATCTAAATTATTATTGATTGTATAGGAACCGTATTGAGCAAATAGTTTTTTTGTTTATGTGTCAAAGTGAGTTCATAATTTGGAAATAAAATATTAAACTTAATCAATTATAAAGGTAGTATATTTAGTTCCATTACTAGTCAGAATGATTTGCTTTAATAATATTTTTTAAATTTTTTTGATGCAAATCACAATTCAAATTATATATTAAATTTCAATGTTCAAACTTGATTATATTTGATTTATGCTAATAATTATTTTTATATGTTTTGATTGTTATAATATACAGTTTCAGTAATTTCATTACCAGAAATTCAAAATAAATTGATATGATTATTTAATTGTACTAAAGTAAATATTCAATAGATATCTACTTTTTTATATATATACTGGTATGATTGATTATTATAGATTTAATAATATATGATAGTTTTATTGATATTACATTATTATTAAGTATTTTATCTTATTACAAATAAATTAATATATATATTAAACGTTAATGAAGTAAAATCTTAACTTATTATAAATAGCATAACTACTAATAGTTAATTAATATATGCCTATAGTATGGCTGAGTTAGTATCATTTATCATTTGATTAACGTTGGATTTAAAAGTAATTATTGGGCCATATATTTAATTAGATACTGTGAATATTGCAACGTTATTGGACATACTAGAGCAGTTATCTCAAATATTCATGAATTATTCTGGTTAAAGATGATCATCCTGTTAAATTTTAAATAATTTTATATTATTATAAGCAATGCTTGATTCATTAGTATATTAGCATTTACTTTTTGAATGATTTATTATTATTTTTATTTGATTATATGTGAAATATATCTTAAGCATATATCATTGTTTTGAGACAATGATATTTGGTTTAATAATTTTATTTTAATCTATTTTAAGTAAAGTTTGTTTTTAGAGTATTTGAAATGATTAATTTGTTTGTTTTCTGTGTATTCTAAATGCTGTTTGATTTCATGATACTATAATAAAGATTATCATCACTGTTTTGTTTCAGTATAATCAACAATCGATATGTAGTTAGATAAATGATTGTTTTAAGTACTTAATGATTATATATTGATATGCATTTGTTAGATTAGGGTATTGTTGTATTATAAATAATACTATTATTTTTGGGCAATATAAAATTAGTATTATTTTTTATTTATTTATATTTTATTCATTTAAAAATGATGTCTAACATCAGCACTCATTTACCTTCTGTTACTTAGGGTGACTAATAATTGGACAATAGATTTTATTCACGCTAGATTAGCGTTATTAATTCATATTGCACCTTTTTGATATGTTTACAAATGTCACCCTGCATAACAGTGGTTAGCATACACACATATTTATTTTCTTGCAAATGACACCACAATTTTGAGGACATAATTATACAGGATTACTCTAACATGACTGTGACATATTTTATCTGTTGTAAATGGTGATATAACTTTAATGGTGATAATAAATGTTACTTTATCATAATCTTTATATTGCAGTTACAAAATGATGACTATATGAATAGGGTAACTTTTTATTCTGTTACAAATGGTTCCCAGATATGTGAGACATTAAACAAAGAGTATGCTATTGTTTTTATCTTATTCCAATATATACGTGCGCGCATATACATAGAACATAACTTTTTTCTCAGTGATGGAAGTTTATTCATAAAAAAAAAAAAAATACAAGTACAGTTAGAAAAAGGTTTACAAGGGAGTGATTATATGGTAAATTGAAATTTCAGGAACTAGTACAGGACGTTTTTTAAAAGTAAATAGATAATCATGATATAAGAAGAGATAACTAAGAAAAATAATAAAAAAATGTAAAACTGAGTTAGTTGAATTTATTTTCTTTAATAAAATTTTTAGATGGCCTCTTTTTCTTTATCAAAGTAAACAAGTTAACTTAATTTGTAATTTTTTTTTCCAAGAAGTATTTTTGTTTTTTTAAAGTTTTGAATATCTTATTTTGGGTTAATGTACTAAACTAAACAATTTTAAAAAAAAAAAAAAATACTTTTTAAAGTACAATAATCATTTATTTTATTTTATCTACTGTAAAATTAAAAATCAATTGATATTGTTTATTAATTGATTTTTGTATTTCTCTAACTTTTTAATTCTTGACTTCCATGACATAATATTGATTTTTAAAGTACATTTTTTTTTTTTAAAAAAAAGAGCGATAACGAAAGAGTGAAAATAAAATTATTAATTTTAATCTTGGGATGTACATATTTTTTATTAAACTTCAATAAAGCTACTTTAAAAGAAAAAGCTTATAGTTATTTTATTTTATTTACTTTGTTAATAGAAAGCAATAAAGAGTTAAAAGATTTTTTGATGCGTATAATTTTATTTTGCTCAAATCACATTCCGTCAAGTGTAAACATTCAATATGCAGCGACTCTAAGCGTTTCAGGCATAAGTTATAAAATACAGAAATAGTACTTATGATTCGATATAGAATGTAAATAAAGCAATTAAATACATATACATATTTACACGTTTTACTTTTTATTTAAGTAATATAACTGTCACGGAATCGAGATTATTTTCCAAATATAATTAGCCCAATTGCATTTCTTCTCTTGTGGCAGATTCAATTTTGTAAAACTAACCTTTCAGAAAAGTTGCCTTAATGAACTTAAACTTTGATTTGGTAATGGATTTTTTGAAATTGTGAAACATTGCTGCATGTTTTAAAAGAATGCTGAAACGAATTAAAACAATATATTTCCTGATTATTCTATTCTACTATGAACATTTTAAGTAGTACATCCTATTTATTATTAATGCTATAAAAAGTTTTCAATAAGTAAATGGGAAAACTCACTTCTCATCATATATATATTAAACCAATGCAACATATAATAAATATAAAATGTAATTAAAAAAAAAAAAAAAAACAAGAATACTTTCAACAAGTTAACGTCACAATCATGGTTAATAAACAAACAAAGGATGAATCAGAGAGCCAATAGCATTCAAATAAGTAAAGAAAAAAAGTTTTAAACATTTTTAATGGTAAACCACGCTGGATATTTTGTGTGTATGTGTGCAGTTATTTATTTGTTGGTAACCAAGATTAAAATGCTAACCATGTTAAAAGTATACTTGCATTACTTAATTAAATTTACTTTTATTCTCTGTTGCCTTGTCTATTATTGCATATAATAGTGAGACAGTATCCATTAATTTATATATATATATCAATTAGTATCCATTAATTTATATATATATATCAATTAGTATGACGGGAAAATGTATTAATCTTTTTGTTCAGTATAGGAATAACTATATAGTTAAATTAGGTTGGCGATTTCTGTTCTAGTATGCATATGTAGTCAAATTCATATTTAATTATTGTTAATATTGATAATATAGATCACTTAAATAAAGCAACTCAGAGATTATTAGATTTTTCAGGTTTATACTAGTAAACATCTTTATTGTCAAACTATGAATCTTTCTATGATTTCTTTGTAATTTTAACCAAACCTGAAATTCCTAGTTCTTTACAGTTACTGTGAAAAAAAGTCCAGGATTTACTTTTTCATCTTTAAATTATGTAAAGAAATATCTTGAGTATTTAGCTACAAATAACAATACCTGAAACATGGGTAAAACAAATAATCACATCATATTATTAAAAATTTGTAAAACCATTTAAAAAAATTATAAAATTTTCATGGTTGGGTTTTGCTAGTCTGTAACAATAAAAAAGTACAACAGTATATGTAGATTCTGTATCATAACTTACTTATCTAATAAAAATTACATGATCACTATTACCTCACTATACATATCGCATTAGATCCTAAAATATAGGTGCAATGGTTTCACATCCAAGGCTCCTCACTGAAGAAGTCCACAAGGCAGAAACTAGTCTAGAATATTGGATGAGTAGGCATAGTTGGGGATTTTATGCACAAACCTTCTGGCATCCATTGATTACTTAGCTTGCTAAGTGTGGCAATATGTATAATGAGTTTTGCCTGTTTTAATAACTTACTTATCTCCTGATTTTATGGTTCAGCTAAAAGAATAAGTATTATCATAAAACATTATTTAAAATTAGCTAACATGCTGGTACCCAAAATATTATGTATAGTATTTTAGGACAAGAAGATCAAAAGTAATTAAGTGTAATTACTGACTTTATAGTTTAACTTACATTATTATTTTAAATGTAATTTTAACACATACCGCTAAAGCTTTAACCTTGCCCTGAAATGTATACTACTACTACTGCTACTACTACTGCTACTACTGCTGCTACTACTGCTGCTACTACTGCTGCTGCTACTACTACTACTACTACTACTACTACTACTACTACTACTACTACTACTACTACTACTACTACTACTACTACTACTACTACTACTACTACTACTACATTTTAAAAAGTTTTTTTATTATTATGTCTATATTGTGATTACAAATTAAAAATGTTACATAATTTCTATATTCTGATTACATGTTAAAAAATTTTTACATAATAATTTATATATATATATATATATATATAAAGTAAACAAATATTACATGAATCATAAAGAGAAGAAAAAAAAATTGGGGCATGAAAATTAATGAGTAAGCTATTCATTGATGGTTGTAATAGTTTTTTTAGTCCATTGCTGATTTTGTTTAAGAGTTATTATTGTGGAGATAATTTTATGAGGCTCCAGGTGGCATTGACTATATCCGCCAGGGCCAAAGAATGATCTCTCATTTTAATTTTTAGGATTTTATTTTCTAAAAGAGATTTATATTTTCGTGATGTTGGATTAAAAACAAAGTGACATCTTAAGAACCAGAGAGTAAAAATGATAAAGATGGACAGCCATATATTGGGAAATATTCCTTTTTGAATATTTTCTATTAAGATGTCACATATTGGTTTAGAATTATAAATGAGTGTGGATATCAGTTGTATATATATATATATATATATATATATATATATATATATATGTATGTATATATATATATATATATATATATATATATATATATATATATATGTAAGGCATTGCAGTGATATAAAAAATGTTGCATTGTTTCATCCTCCCTACCACATAAGGGACAGATAGGTTGAATGTTAGTATATTTCCTCTTATTGAAAAGAAATTCACTTGTTGGTAATGCATCCATGTTAATTTTGATGAGGAAGTCTAAGTATTTAGGTTCTAAATACCAAAATTTAAATTTTTGTATTAAAGATTTGTTTGTTAGTTTAAGTGTACTATCTGGTGTCTGAAGCAGATCTAGGTTAGTCATATTTTGATATGCATCCCAGTACTTAATTTTTGCTGTAAACATATTATCTGGTAATTTGTATTGACATATGTGTTGAATTAGGTTATTAATGAACTTATTGTTAATAGGTGGAGGTATGTCAGTAGGATATATTGTAATGAAAACCTGAAAATTCTGAAAGTTAGTGTAGATTTTAAATAGTGTATTATAGGATTTTTGATAATAAAAGGTATTTATTGAATGCAAAGATAAGCCATTAAATTTTGAATGCTTTTGGAGTTTATTAATGCTAATAGAAATTGTCTTCTGGTTCCAGATCAATTTAGTACATAGAGAATTGATTTTCTTAAAGAATGAGGTTGTGAATTTAATGGTGGGTGAATATAAATTAATTTTTGGATAGATTAGCATGTTATTTAGAGAAATCTTGCTGTGTATTGAAAGATAAGCTTTAGTTAGAGAATTAATAATTTTTTGTATAGAAATGATTAATTGATTTTGTATATTTATTCTCATTATATTTACTGATTGATGGAAGGGTATTCCCAGAAAGTTATGAGGTCGGGTTTCAACTTTTGTTTTAATTGGAGTGCCAGTAAGTATGGACCATGTGGCCATTTTTTCGGGATTGAATTTTAGAGTATAAACTTTTGTGTATTTTTTTAATATGTTATGTAGTTTTGGTAACAATTTCTGTGAGGGCAGAAAAGCAGTTATGTCATCCATGAATGAAATATGGTTAATTGTACGGTTTAAAAAAATTGTGTGTATTCCCGGTAGTTCAGTTTCAATTTGAAGTAAGAGAGGATTAATGTAAGTGATGAAGAGGAGGGCACTAAGGGGTGAACCTTGGGGAATTGAATTATGTGGAGTGAATTCTGATGACATTTTTCCATTTAAGGTGATGTGTATGTTTCTATTTATAAAGAGATTAGCTAAAATATACATAATTGGAATCGGGATTCCATGACTACCAAGCACTTCTAAGAGTTTTTCAATAGGCACAGAATCAAAGGCAGCTTTAATATCTAATTGTACTGCAATAGGTGCAGCTTTTCTATGGTGGCAGAGGTCATCAGTTAGTGCCCTAAATAAGACATGAGCCTCGGGGATGGATGAGCCTTTTTTGGCAAACTGAAATTTAGATAGAATAGGTAATATAAGAGGCTGGATTTTATCTTTAATAATGGATTCTATTATTTTAATGATTAGTGGGGACATAGATATAGGTCTAAGATTATTGAGAGAGGAGGGTAGTAAAGGTTTTTTTAGAAAGGGCACTAGTGAGACAGGATAGAGTAGTTCTATACTATGAATTTGATTTGACAAGTAATGTAGCATATTGTGAATTATGGGAATAGTAAAATGGCTAAGGTGTTCAAGCAAAAATTTCGGAATGGCATGTGTTCCTGGATGTGAGTTGTTTGGAATAGTTTTTAATTTATTTGTAATGTCTTCTTTAGATATATTAAGGATAGTTTGTGACAAAACCAAAATAAAGTGAAGCGAGAATTGGCATAGATAGCTTTTGAAATTTAGTTTTAAAATATTGTTTAATTGGTGGAAGCATATTTATTCCGGTAATCATTTTATCATTTATTAATATGGATGAACGTGTGATTATATTAGAGTTATAGCCTAATGCCCATTTGATATATGCCCTTGACCAGTCATGGGTGTTTTTTAAAACGATTTTGGCTTTTTTAATGGAAAGATAATTAGCTAGTGTGAGTTGTGTCTGTTTGAACTCTTGCTTTAGTAACATTATGGTATTAACTGAATTTGAGCTGGTAGGTGTGCTTTTTAGCTTCATATGCAGTATATCTAATATTTGGCTAAGTGCAGTAGGAAAAGGATTTCTTGTAGTATAATGTTTGATGTTAAAAGCTAAAATATTAATGAAGGAAAACCAAGCTTCTGTTGGTTGGAGTGAAAGTATGTCAATTTTTTTTTAAAATAAATGTATGCATTAGATATTATGGCTTCAGGAGCATTTGTTTTTAATAATAAATGGGTGGTATTGTTCAGTAAAAGTGTTGAGTGTATCTGCATATCTAAATTTAATACGACATTAAGGGCATGATGGTCAGAAAAAGCTACTGGGTTTAGGGAGGGTGTAATTATAAAGTGCAATTCAGGAGAGTAAAAGAGTAGATCTATTAATGATGAATGATTTTTAGTGAAAAATGATATTGTATTTGATGAAAAGAAACCTTCTGAGCTCATTAGCCTTTTGTTAATTTTATGAAGATATTTCATCATAAAGTCTTGGTATGACATATTAAAGTCACCCAAGATAATTATGGGGTGTGGATTTGTTGCTAGTGTTAAATTAATTATGTTAATAAGCTGGTGTATGAGTATTGGTTGATTATATAAGTATAATGCTATAATATTTATTGTGCATGCTGCATTATGAAGAGTGATGATAATCATGTGTTGATCAATATATAAGATGTTGAAAGATTGGAATGGAGAATTCCTATTGATGAGTACTCCTATTCCTGCAGCTGAATAGTTTGATGTGGAAAATCTGGTATATCCAAACTTGGCAAGATGCTGCTCAGGTTTAAAAGGCGAACTTACTGAGCATTTGGTTTCTGTAAAAAAAAAGAATATGTGGTGTGAATTGCTGAATCCAGCTGGTAATGGCAAACATTCTATGGGGTGAGTTTATCCCTCTGACATTAACTTCAGTAATTGATACTAGCATGAGTAATTCTAGATTGTACAATGATTATGGTAATTTGTTGTATATGCATAATGTTTGTAGTTGTTAATGATCTTGGTAGTGGAAAGTAAGATTTTATGGAGTAAGAATAGCCATATGAAGACTGGAACAGTCTATCCAATGTAACAGTGGGATAGGATGTTAAAGGAAGGTAATAATTTTGTATAGTATATAATGAGAACAGATATAGCATGTTTAATAATAAAAGGAAAAATGTATTAGTGAGTTTATAATTTATAGATATATGTGTTTGTTTATTATAAAGTTTATGTTTATTTAGTTTACGGGTATAAGAAGTAATTATGTGTGGTTGTTTGTCATGTAGTGTGTGTATAATATTATTAATGTGATATATGTATTTTAGCTGGGTAAGTGTAATCAACAATGAACCCCTACCAAACATAAAAATTAACAAAAAACTCATTACAACAGAGTATTTAACACAAATTGGATAAAATAAAAATAAAATAAAAACGGTTGGATATAGTTCTTCATTCATGATATATCACTAAGTTTTGTTTAGTTTAATGTGTCCAGGATAATTTGCATTAGGATTATCTGATGTGTGTTCAGTATTAACTTTTATTTTTTTATGTGTTCTTCTGTATATATCAACACCAGCTAAATATACATGTTGTTGTGGTGTTAAAGTGGAAGCAACTGAACACAATTGTCTATCCGAGTGTGTGTCCATTGGAGTTCCTGTTATTTGGAGGTCAGAGTTATTAGATTTTATTTTATTTTTAAATGGAGTGGATTGCTTTGTTGGAGCATGATTCACTGGTGATTTACATTTTATAGCGGTAGATTGATTATTATTATCTTGAATCGATTCAGTTACATCAATTTCCTTTTTTCTTTTTGCAATTTTTTTATTTTTTGTTACTAATTGAAATGGAATGGAATCTTCTGTGAAAATATTTTCAAGCTCACTTGATGAGGATGAGCTAATATTCTCATCATCAAGTTCTGAGTTACTAATTATTGGTACATCTAGGTGTATTGGTATTGATTGTTTATCAGAGATAATCAAGGTTGATGAATCCCAGGTTTGTGGTAACTCCATTTGGGTATTATCATTATCTCCTGTTTGACTTAAAGTTGGTGTTATTTTGATGTTGATATTTTCGTTATATTTTGTTGTATTTAATTGGCTCCAGCAACGATGTGTTCTCGAGTGTTTTAATCCACATTTTTGACATACTTTGGTAGGGCATTCTTGTATTAAATGCGATCATTGTTTGCAATGAAAGCACTGGGGTGGTAAACCTCTGAATGTGACGATTACTGGTGAGATGTCTGTTTCATGTACAGTTGGTATATCACTAGGTGTAACATTCTTGTTTAATGTTATGCTAAACGTCGCAATATTTAAAAATACTGGGATAACTGCATTTTTATCAAGCAGATATTTAAAGTTTGTTATTTTCCCGTATTTTGAAATAATTAATTGCAAGTCAATTTCATTAAAATCAATGTGGCAGTTTTTGATTCTTCCTTGTAGAGATAGGGGTCGCTCCATATCGATGTAACAAAACATTTTTGAGTTCAAAAATTTAATATTATTTTTGAAAATATTCTTTTGCATTTTATTATGGAATTGTATGCATAAATATCTATTATTAGGATGGTATAATATTTTATAAATAAATGTCCATAATTTTTTTTCAATCAAAAGTTGATAAAATTCATCCATAGGAAATTTAAATAAATCGCATTCCGTGTTTGTAACTGCCATTATTAACGTTTTTTCGCTATGAAATTTTTGGAACGATCTAAAGAGACTTTGAGGTATGGTTTGGTTAAAATTATTTGTGTACTGAGCATATAATTCCGAAGTAATTAATTGGGTATCATCTGGAATTATATTTACATTATTTTGTTCATCTTTGTTATCATTTTCTAGGCCTAATACTTCTGTTAAGTATTCAGTTGAATTCTGCATGTTACTGGTAATATTATCGGCATGAGATTTAACTGCTCTAGCATACAAATTATTTTCTTTTATTTGATTTTTCTTTAGATCTTGTTTGAAAAAGTGTTGATTATTGTCTGATTCTTGCATAAGGTTATTAGCATTAATATTATTAGTTGTTTTCGGTAATTCTGGGAAACTGTCCATGTTTTCGATAGACTCTTGCATGCTCGTTTGAATGTTAAAAGAGCCAAATGTTTTCTTAGGTTTCATTAGCTTAGCTTGCGGTTTCACTTGATTGCTAGTTTGAATTGTGTTATTCAATTTATTTTGGTTATTGATTGTAATTTGAACATCTTCAGTTTGAAATGATGAATTATTATTAGACATAACATAATTATTTGTAGGCTCACTTACGTTTGTCATTTGATTTAGTAGCAACAAGCCTTTTGACTCCATAGTTATAGAACAGATAAATTAAATCTGTCAGATTTTAAAAAAGCAAGTAGATTTTACCTACCTAATTGTTTATTCCGGTGTAATAAACTATAATGATAAAAGTATCAACCACAAGTAGACTCAAATAGTAGAATTTCAATGAAAATTTTAAAATTATTTTGGAGCCAAAACGACGTGCTTGTGAGGCATGGCGGCCATCTTGCTGATGACTACTACTACTACTACTACTACTACTACTACTACTACTACTAAATATAATAATAATAATAATAATAATAATAATAATAATAATAATAATAATAATAATAATAATAATAATAATAATAATAATAATAATAATAATAATAATAATAATAATAATAATAATAATAATAATAATAATAATAATAATAATAATAATAATAATAATAATAATAATAATAATAATAATAATAATAATAATAATAATAATAATATATCACTCAATAATGACAACAAGTATACATACTGGGACATTTACAATATACTACATCCCAACCAGACACCCAATCTACATCCATCAGTTCTTGGAATAGACAACAGGCAACTACTGCAACAATTCAGAAAATGGTCATTAGAACCAAAATTATTCGATTTTCTACTTAAGCTTAATCTCAATGCTCTACCCACAACCCATTTCCTTAGATTTCGTAGATTCTATACCAATATAGACCCCATGTGCGGACTATGTCATAGAGAAGAAGAGACACAAGATCATTTTCTTCATTCCTGCAGTGCCCTAGAAACAATACGTCGCACAATGTTTACCACATACAGAAAGGCTATCATTTCAATAGACGAAATAATAAATACATTTAAAAAAGGCAATAACCCTGCTATTCGTGCAGCAACATACAGCCTTTATGCCTACTGGTGCACCAGATGCACTTTTGCACTTGCCAATAACCCTCGACGCCACCCAGCAACATATTCAATAAAACTAGAACTGTTAAGAAAAAGAGACAGCATCCTAGCTCAACCAGATATATTTGCAGCCACATGGTCACACTTGAAACAGAGATCCAGTCTATGAAATATAAAGACCAATAAGATAGATGATGAATTTTCAACATCAGCATTTTTTCCAACTTTAAAAAAAAAATGCAAGCATAAACTGAACTAGATAGAAGACCAAATTTAAAAAAAGAAGAAAAAAAAAGGATGAGAAAAGATAAAGACTTATATACTGAAAGTTGTAATTTGTTTTTCATTTGTAAAAAATCAATATATGACTCTGTAACTTTTTAGACTCAATAAAGTTTTGCTTTGAAACATAATAATAATAATAATAATAATAATAATAATAATAATAATAATAATAATAATAATAATAATAATAATAATAATAATAATAATAATAATAATAATAATAATAATAATAATAATAATAATAATAATAATAATAATAATAATAATAATAATAATAATAGGATAGTGCGGTCCTGACGTATTACGATGGGAGCAAACTAATATCAGCTCTTAGTAACTTTTAGAAAAGATCAGAAAAAGAGAAGATTTAAAAATATAGCTTGGAAGATTAACATAACAAAAATGATTACAGACTTAGGCTATACAACTAAGAAAGTATTTTTCAGATATTATTTAATAAATTAATAACTACTGTAAGGTTAAAATGGTGTCGGGAAAATCAACCGTAAATGTGTTTATGTTAAAAAAAACGTAAATGCGTCTAGCGTTAAAGTTGATAAAATCGATTCAAACTAAAATAAACAAAAACAAACGTATGCCAATATAACTAAAGTAATTTCAAAAAAAAAAAAAAAACAAGAAGGGGAAGAAAAAAATATTTACAGAACAAAATAGTAGATTCAGAATAGTAACCGTGACAGAAATTAATGATCTACAATTGCAACAGGACAGTAACCTTGAACCCTCACCCCATTGATAAATGAATCAACAAGAACTGCAAGACATAAACATCGGTATCAATAATACAATTTCTAAAAAGTTATTTGCAACTTTTAAAAAAATTTTACAACAAGATCTTTAGTGCTAGCGGTAACAGATAGAAATCTCTCTTTACATAGGTTTCCAAGAGAGTTGTTATATGAGAGCATAACTAAAAAATTACTTTGAGATGCAATAGAAACCATAAGAGAACAAACCTAACACAAGATATTTAGCACTCAAGTTTTTTTAGTGAGCACCAAAGAGAAAGATTTAATAACCAAGTTAAACACTCGGAAATTATGCCTTGATTACAGTTGATAAAAATGTACAAAACTGCTACACTAGTGTAATAGAAAATACATATGTTAACTATAACATTCAGGATTTTAAAAAGTTAATGCAGCCATTTGGGGAAGAAATATATATAACAAACCAATTTATTTAAGCGATTCTCCAATACCTATTGCAACTAATAGTTTTAATTTTAAAATAAAATTAAAAGAAAATATTAACCCAGAAGATATAGCAGCACAAATGGTTGATCAAGACACACTGTTAACTATATATATCAGAATGTTGAGACCAAAATGTTTTAGATTTGAACAACATGGACACATTGCAAGTGACTGTGAACAAAATAAAAATGAAACACACATGCACACAAAATAAGTTGACAGAGAAGAACAGTTATAAATCTCAATTAAGAAAAGAAATAAAGCTCAAAGAATAGTAATACAAAAAGACTGCAAGAAATACAAGACAATACTTTTTTACCAAATACATATATTAAAAACATCAAAAGCCACTCAGACTTAACACAATCTCAAGAAAGAAAAAAGTCCACAAAATATATAATAACCAAAGAGGAAGGAGAACAATGCATTGCTGAAGAAAATATTGACAAGAATGAACTACAAACTAAAAAATTATTAAATACATCAACAAAAATCTCAATCCCACCTCAACCCAACTATGAAAACAAAGGAACAAGTGAAGACAAACAAATGAGCA
This sequence comes from Epiperipatus broadwayi, assembly GCA_028023455.1. NCBI lineage: Eukaryota > Metazoa > Onychophora > Udeonychophora > Euonychophora > Peripatidae > Epiperipatus > Epiperipatus broadwayi. Next base: position 868,325 of record JAQFVV010006322.1, on the reverse strand, counting down.
CACCAAAAGATACAAAAATACTAATTTTAGATGATAAGAAGAGAGAAAGAGAAGATAGCAAATTATCTCACTTAAATAAAATTAGAAATAATACCAATGAACTTATCATGGAAGCAATTGCACCAAATTTATCACAAATTAGCTAAACAAGTACAAGCGAAAGAAAAAGGCCAGGAAGACCTCCAAAAAACCCAAAAAAAAATTAAAAAGACCAGAATTGAAGAGCAAAACATCAAAGATCCTGTGCAGAAATAGGAAGTCTTTGACACAACTGATGAAGAGATTGAGCTGGCATACGAAGATGCACAAGAATTGCTATCATTAGGGTATGAAAACACAGAGTGAAGAAAAGAACCAAAGGAATAGATACAGAATTGTAATGAAAGTTAGAATAGATTCTATTAACATCAGAGGACTGAATTCAATGAATAAAATTTTATAAAATCAAAAATTGGATTAGAGACACCCAACCACATGTAACTGGACTCCTAGAAACAAAAAAATATGCAGGATTACAGGTGGATCTTGCAGGGTTTTTGGCTTGGGGGGATAGGATTCAGTGCATTCTCCAGAGTCTCTTCTTCATCATCAGCAGGCTTTGGAATATTTATTTCTTATAAATGTCCATGTACAAAGTTTAAAAGATTTTACATTGATTGTTCACTACTGATGACAACATTCCAACACAAGCGTATAATAATGTCAATCTAAACTAAAAAAGAAACAATAATTGCAAATATTAATTCCACACTAAGTGCTATATCAAATCCCACCATCATCATGGATTTTAACCTAGCATATCAGGAATTTACACACAGATGAATTCGTAAAATTTCAGTTGTTCTGGTGAGTGGTCAGAGATTTTTACCAGACACAACAATTTCCTTCCACAATAAATGTTTCTCTTCATTAATAGACTTAACATTTTATTCACCAATATTCCATCATCTAATGATTATTACACTCACTCCATCTATGTTCTCTGACCATTCATGGCAAATCATCAGCATTAATCTTGACCAGATACAAATAGCACTATTCCCACTTACTAGAACAATTACAGCATTAATTGCAACAGCTACCACTGAATTTCTATTTTTAGAATATTATATCTTGTTGAAAAAAAATCATGAAATGAATCTGGACCCATACAACAATATCAAGCATACATAAACACCTTTTCATTTAATATTAATCACATTGCAATGAAGAAACCACCCCCATAAAAGCTAATAGAATTGGCAGATCAGTCACACAAACAAATAGGGGTGATTAATCCATCACATCACACACAACAATATATTTTCAAACTTACACATACATATAATAATGTATGTGAAAATCTAAAAAAATATCTAAAAAATTTAAAAAAAGTTTATTTTGTCTTACCTAGCCACACACATGACAAGATAATACATTAAATAGGCACTAGGAATTCCACCAAAAATCAAAGTACCAAGAGCAATACAGACAGAGGATGAAATATATGCAGATCATAATATGATCAGGCCAATCTATCAACACTTCAAAGGCAGGCTGCAATCAGATGAAGATATTGCAATGGCATCTCAAATATTCATCATCTCTGAAACTGAGAGACCATTTACCATAGATTATTTCACAAAAAACTAGCTAATATACCAGAATCTTGCCACCCAGGTAGCCCTGGAATCTCATTGTTTGTTTTAAAACATTTAAGCCAATACATAGCAAAATATGTCTGTAGCTTAGCACAAAAAATTCAGAACACAGAAGGGATCTACCCTATTGCAATTGTTCCATACAATAAAATAAAAAAAAACCTCTTTTGCAGACTTAGGGCCAATATCCATAGCCCATTGGCCATAAAAATAACAGAACATGTGATAAAAAAATTGAACAGTATATATTACCACTAATTTCAAAAATGCAATATGAAAAAAAAAGGATCATCGACAATACAGGAAGCAGTACTTCTCAAGGTAGTACTCATATCAATTAGACATATGAAAAAATATGTGTCAATTCCAGTTCAACTGTATATTGAGACTGTATTTAATTCAGTTAACATTAAAGATTTGCTGGAAATGCTCAAAAGCACCAACATCCCTAGTACAAATCTATACATCATTGCAAATCTACTTATCAATAGAGAAATACATATATCTATCAATGGCAGAAATTCACCATCTTTCACATCAAACCAGTCTTTATCACAAGGCTCACCACTTAGTGCACTGTTTTTTATATACTACATTAATCTTCTTATTAAGAATATACAGAAAACATTTGATGGGATTCATATATATGGAACAACACAGCACATAGCTTGTTTAGCATTCATGGATGACATTATCATTTTTTTCTCATCCAAAAAACAAATTCCATGACTGCAGCAGCTAATGAAAAAATACACTGCACACTATAAGTTCAAATTCAATCAAGCAAAAACTTCAGCATGGTCTCTATTCACAGGAAGACCATGAATGATGATCTATCAGTCAAAAACAACATCTTTTCTGGGTTTTCCATTTCATTTAGGGATCACAGGGATGAGATCAAATTGACAATAGGATTAGAGAAAAAATAAAGTGGATTGCTGACTCCCTTTCAAAAACGTATATATCTGTCTTCTCCAAAGTGCAATTAATTAACCAACTAATTGTGACAAACATCAGCTATTATTCACCAATTATCAAATTCCCAAAGGCTTTCATAAAAAAAATTAAAGCAATATGTAATTAGCTACTCTTTTCCAAGAAGACAGTTGTCATATTGAATAGAAAAATGTATCAACCACTAATAAAAATGGACTTGGTCTCCACACAGTTGAAATCTTCTACATACAAAAGTTGAGCAATGCAATTATTATAAGTATGAAACAATTATTGAAACTAAAACACCTAATTGAAATTATTCCTAAATACAGACCACCACTACCAGGAGCATACATCTCATCCATAATTTATCCATGTAAAACCAGTAAGTACATACGAGAACAATATGATAACAAATATTCATATTGTGAAATATCCAACCTAATAAATAAAGAAACTAATGCAAATGAATCTTCACCAACATTGGGAATAGATAACAAATAACTAATTAAACAATTCAAGTGGTGGACACTGGACCTATTTTCTTCAATATTATAATAAAATGAACCTCACTGCTATGCCCACAACCTTTTTTCCACTATAAAAGGATGTATAAGGACATAGATCCATTTTAGGGACTATGCTACAGAGCTTAAGAAACAATTGAATACCTAATTTACAACTGTGAAGGTTTGACAAAAATAAGACAAATGATATGCAACATATATAGAAGGAAAAACACTATGTTGGAGCAAAATTATTAATGCATATCAGACCTGAGTGATACCAAACATCAGGACAGCCACATTCGTATTATATTATTTTTGGTGCACAAGATGAATTTTTATAATGAGGAAAAATACTTGACTCATCCAGCACCATTCATTAATAACCTAATAAAATTAATGATAGAAATAAAACTATTGTCAGACCAGATTTATATGCTGCAACATGGTTACTGTTGAAAGAACAATCAAGCCTATGACAAATGCAAAACAAAGACAATTGAAAACACTGAAGTTCCTTTCATTAGTTATGAACTATAGAGCAAGGAACAAGTTCAAAATTGCCACAAGAAAAACTTATGTTTAAAGAAATGTAAACTAAAACTGTAATTTTTACTAAATCAAATTGTAAATACAATGTAATAGAAATTATGTAAACTAAAGAAAGTAATAAAGTACCTTTTGAAACATAATAATAATAATAATAATAATAATAATAATAATAATAATAATAATAATAATAATAATAATAATAATAATAATAATAATAATAATAATAATAATAATAATAATAATAATAATAATAATAATAATAATAATAATAATAATAATAATAATAATAATAATAATAATAATAATAATAATAATAATAATAATAATAATAATAATAATAATAATAACAACAACAACAACAACAACAACCAAGATCATAATAGATTCACATATTTAAAAAGTCCCTATGAACCCATACCATTAATAAGTATTTTATTTGATAGATAGATTATTTATCAATATCATAAATAATGTCATTTATAGAATAGGTAAATCAAATGATACATTGATTAATAGTAATATATAAATTTATTAACAGAATAACATGAAATTAACTTTAACAATTATAAATTTAATATAGTCGATTGAATCATTATAATCTACTTTCAATATATTGCAATCATTTAAGTTGTGATTTATATTTTTAAAACTATGTAAACATATACGTTTCACAAATAAAATAAAAAGTTATTACATACAAACTTTCATAGAGTAAAAAAATATTTTTTGAATATATATTTTAGATTGAGAAAAACTTTCATAACAATTACTTATATGTGTTCAAAATAAAAACTTAAATGTAAATTACAGTTTTCAATTTTAAATTATTTTATTAAAATATTAATACTGATCAATTCAGGTTTTACTCTCTTGATCTATTTATTATGTAAGTATTAAATAATATAATAATATGTTCTATTAATTTACATTTAAAATAAAGAATTTTGATATTTCTATTAATATTTTTTAAACATTTGAAAATAGAATAAAGAATAACTTAATGATGAATTTTCAGAAATCGTTTATTTATGTTAGCGTTTATTATTAGGGTCGACTTTTTAAACACACTAATTACAAATTCATTTTTTGTGTGATGTTTTTCATAGCATTCCCATGATAAGACAATATAATGTGTGTGTCCATAAACATTATTCCTAGACTATATTCAGCTATTCCTTTAAATTAGATTTTACTGTTCATACTAACATCCAATCATTGAACAGCTTCATCTTATTCATCATAAATACTCTTCTTGTAAGATTATTATTATTATATTGTTGTTACCCATATTTACAAGGTTCATGCATTCTCCTTCGTATTTCTACTCAAAGTACATTATGGTTTATTTATTAAGCTCACAAAATATTAAAGAACAATAGATAAAAAAAATATCTTTGAAGTAAACTTTTTTGTTCTTTATTGTGTATTTCTTCATTACCAGGAAACATAGCATTATTTTAAAATTGACTCATGAGTTGTGTATTTCTTCTTTACAGTTATTATAAAGGTTAACATTATTCAATAGATATACAGAATATTCAGTTTTGACTTAAATAAATAAAATACTCGCTCTTTCATTTATTTTGAATTTGATTTAGGTAACTGTTAAACATGAATTATATTTAACATTGCATAAATGCAAATGCATTTTAACTATTTTTTTTTTATTTCAGACTATAGATGGATAATATGTATAGGATGTGCATGTCACATATTCCTGCCAATAATAAAAATAAATAAACTATTCCAAACAATAATATGAAATCTTTATTGTCTTTTAATTTAATCTTTCACTAATATTTTAGAAATAACTAAATTTATATAACCACAAAAATAAAATCAATGACTATATACAATTATAATTCTTTAATTTTTTTTTTTTAAATTAGATATCCCGAATAAAGTGTGATAAACAGAGTAGCTAAATTAAAAAAAAAAAAAAAAAAAAAACACATTAACCATAATAAAGTATTTGCCAAGCATTTTCAATACCATTTACCAGAATCATGGTGACATATTGGAACTGAAGGGTAAATATTCCAGTGCATGTTCCATGGAACACTAGTGTTATGCTGATTGAAAATGTTTTTAGACTTCACAATAAATCAAGACTCTTTCAACTTCCTCTTTTTATCATTTGCTTCATTGCACATAGTAGTGCTATTTTGTGAATAAAACACACATCCACAACTACTTTCATGGGTTGAAATAACATAATAAACCTAAAAATCACTTTTCCATTTTTTATACTGATAAACATTTGGGTGCAATCACGTTACTACATTAGTCTTCATTTCGCTGTAATAGATAGCATTTCAACCATTTTTTTGCAGGCAATGAAATAAACCATTTCATACTCATTCATTTCTTCCACATTATGATTTGAATAATTTATTAGTCTATTTAAACACAAAGGAGAATGGAATCCTGTATTATAATCCTTACCAATTATATTTTTTAATTTTGTTCTTATAGATGGAAAATATGCAAAAAAAAAAAAATCGCTTTTTGACTGTTTTATTTTTTGCATCCACTTTATGTTTAAATTTCACATTATTATAAAACAACCTCAATTGTCTGTGTAATATAGTTTTTTTGTATCCCATACCTATCAAGTGATTAACCTGTCAGTTGCTATTTTTGATTAAATCTCATTGCTAGTTTACTAGGTCAAAATGCTATTTATGGATTTTGGACATAGCATGCACCATCTCTTTGACAATTTTTGTTGCACATTCTTCATTTTAGGTTTCTTTTATAGGAAACTCAAAATTTAATATTGTAGTTCTAAATACATCTGCATATAGTGTTATATTTTGAAAATAAATAAATAAATTTTATTTGCTGGCTATTGGTGCTTAGACCAGTCTCTTTTCTCTGATTGGATGCCTGGAAAATCTGGAAATTGTGTGGTAGACATTTCTAAATGACAAAGTTAGAAACAAACCAAGATGTTATACACATTTGTAATTGACATTGAAATAAATAAATATATTTATTGACATTTTTTACATTCATAAATAAGATTTTATATTATTTTATCGAAATATAAAGTTTGATTCGGAAAATTTTAAATTTCACAAGAAAAATAAGCTTCCAAAAGTAATCGCTTTTCAAGATGAGTTGTTGACACTAACAACTGTAATTTGAGTAATAGGTGTTTATAAAGAAATAAAAATAAAATCTTTTACGCATTCATATTTTGAAGTAAATAAATATATCTATCATACTTTTTTTTACATTCATAAATAAGATTTTACATTACTTTATCAAAATATAAAGTTTGATTTGTAAATTTTTTAATATTACAAGAAAAATACATTTGGAGAAATGATCGGTAATCAAAACAAGTATCGCAAATTGACTGTAATTAGGCATTTCTAAATGACAAATTCAGAACTGAAAATGAAATGTGGTACACTTTCATATTTTGAAGTAATTAATTATATCTATCATACTTTTTTACATTCATAAATAAGATTTTACATTACTTTATTAAAAAATAAAGTTTTATTTGGAATTTTTTTAATATTATAAGAAAAATATGCTTGGCGAAATGATTGGTATTCAAAAGAAATATCGCTAATTGACTGTAATTAGGCATTTCTAAATGACAAATTCGGAACTGAAAATGAAATGTGGTATGCTTTTATATTTTGAAGTAAATAATTATATCTATCATAATTTTTTACATTCATAAATGAGATTTTACATTACTTTATCGAAATATAAAGTTTGATTTGAAAAATTTTAAATATTACAAGAAAAATAAGCTCAGAAAAATGATAGCTCTTCAGAAAAGTAAATTATGTTGACATCTACAGACTGAATAATGACCCAACAGATTGGTTGAAATTTAATTCCTTTGTTTTACCACTGCTTATTTTTTAAATGTTTTTTCTTATATTTTTCTTCAGTTATTAACATTATTTTTAATTTTTCATTACATTTAATCAATTTGAATCTAAAACTATTCAATTTTTAGAAGCTGAATTAAAAAATTCTTTGTATTTTAATTAATATTTTAACAATAGAAACTGACTGGAAATGAAACTGATGAATAATATTGTTCTCAGATTTAAGTAGTGGACCAATACAAAAATTAGACAAAGATTAAATAAGTTGAAGGAATCAGTTAAAGGTTAATATATCTCTCAATATTCCTTTTTCTTTCAGCCTCAAATTTACAAAGATGTGAATTGTGATGCAAAAAAAATACTTGAATCCAACCATATCATAATTCAAAGGAACATGCAATAATGGGTGTATAAAAGCCCTTACCTTTAATGGTTTAACAAGCATTTACACACAGACATGTTGCAGTATTTATGTACATTTACATCTAAAACTTTAAAACATAATCATATTCAAACTCAATAATCCATAACAAAGCAGAGTTCTTATTTAATTCATGGAACATATTCTTTATCACATCTTTTGATCCACACACAAAAACATCATCCACATGTCTTCAATACACAAAATCATTACTCCTTATAAATGGCTTAACAATATATTTTTCCATATTAGAAACATACAAACTACACACAATAAAACTCTTTGCCAACACAATCAGCCAACCATTCTTAATTTAAAATTAGGAAAAACACTTCTTACAATATTGCCACTCAGTGCAAGCCAGAGTAATCAATGGATAACAGAAGGCTTGTGCATAAAATTGCCATTTAGTGTCTACTCACCCAATATCACCAGAGTAGATTCTAACTTGTGGGTTTAATCAGTAAAAATAATTGACCTGAGAGCATTGCACCTAGATATTAGGATCCTATACAACCAACCAGCATCCACCTTTTATCTCCACTTAACAATGAAATTATGTCTAAAATTGAAAACACAATAATATTTTAATCAAAGCTGATTAGCTTCCATAGCCACCAGTATCTTTTTAGAAAAGATTGGTGTTAAACCACTAAACATCACATGATCACCATTTCTTATGTCTGCTTACATCTGTTACTAAAACAGACAAAAAATGTGTCTTGCACTGAATGGCACTACTGTAAGGAAAGTTTTGCCTGTTTTAATAAAAGTTATGAGCAAACATAAGAAATGGTGCTCATGGGATGTTTAGTACTTTAACATTCTCCAATTGATAGTAATCCTTTCTATATCTTGCAGTAATATTCATTCATTCGAACATTTCCATAATAACACAACAAATGTTTTTAATTACACTTAGCAATTTATTATGATCCAATGATCCATATAACTCACATACATTCAATGAGGCCATATAAAAATTGTTAACCACCTTGGCAAACCCCAATATCAGAACAAATTCAAATGCAGATTTAATTGTACAATTGCCAAATTCTACCAACTCTTGTAACCATTTTGCATCCAATTGTGATGCTTTCTGATAATAACCCCCAAAATCCATCATTAATATAATGTAACATCTTCTTTATGAACTTTAACCTTTGCAATATATAAATATAATTGTTTTTGCAATATTTTACAATAAACTTTAATAATGTAATCCTCATTAAACCCATGGCTTATCTCATCCTATGAATAGATGGGTTAACAACCACATTACAACAATTTCAAAAAACTTTAAATCCCATGCCCTACTCTAAGAACTATAATCACCTTCCAATGTTAACAATATCTTTATATAACTTCAAGGCCTTTACATACCTCCAATCATATTGGTAATTCACAATTATACTTTAAATAATAAATAATACAAAAACTGTATCAGATAATGAAAATTATTCTTCATATATAAAGTATGATAAACAGAATAGCTAAAATTAAAAAAAAAAATATTAACCATAATAAACTATTTGCTAAACATTTTGGTACCATGTACCAGAAACATGGCAACATATTGGAACTGAAGGGTGAATATTCCAGTACATGCACTTTGGAATGCTAGTGTTATGTTGATTGATATTTTTCCAGACTACACAATAAACCATGCATCTTTGAACTTCCTATTTCTATCATTTGATTCATTCCACACAGCAGTGATATTTTGAGGATAAAATTCATGTCCACAACTACTTTTATGGTTTGGAAAAAAATGAATTAACCTGTGAATCACTTTTAGATTTTTTCACTGTTAAACATGCTGATGCAATCATGTTAATACATTAGCCTTGAAATGAACTACTTCATACCTTTTCATTTCTTCTACATTAACCTTTGAATTATTTATTAGTCTATTTAAAAACAAAGGTGAATAGAATCTTATATTATAATCGTTACCAATTATATTTTTCAATTTTGTACTTATAGGTGGCATGTAAGCTAAAGTAAACAACTTCTTGACTTTTATTTTTTTTATATCTACTTTATGGTTAAATTTCACATTATTATAAAACAACCTCAATTGCCTCTGTAATATATTTTTTTGTATTCCACACCTATCAACCTCAATTGCCTCTGTAATATATTTTTTTGTATTCCACACCTATCAAGTCATTAATATATCTCTCAATATTACTTTTTCTATCTGCTTCAAATTTACAAGAAAGCAAATTGTGATACAAAAAGACATGTGAATCCAGCCATTTTACATTTCAAAGGAACATCTGATGATGGGTATATAAAACCGCTTACATTTAATGGATTAACAAGCATTTTATATCCAAACATATTATATCATTTATATACATTCACATCTAAATACTTTAAAACACCATCATATTCAAAGTCAATAGTCCATGACAAACCAGAATTATCATTTAATTCAGTGAACTGTTTCTCTATCACATCTTTTGATCTATACACAAAAAAAACATCATCCACATATCTTCTATACTGTATCGGTCATTTCACATACTCAACGTGATCTAGAATCTCAACACAAAAACATTGAGTCCAATCATGAGTGAGATATATATGTCAGGAACATTCATGAACTCTACCCTGTATGCTCAGATATCAGATTCAATTACTTATGAGCAGCAACTTCGATGATACAATAGTATTTAATTTACAACTGGCTGATATCACATAGAGGAGAAACAAAGAGGCTCAGGGGGAAATCATGACAGATGTATGTATACATTGGTATAGACAAGCACACATGCTTAACCTTAGTGGCATTTTATTATTCTACAAATCATGGCAATTATACTGTAATAACTATTTTAAAATTAATTAAGTCAGCTAAATAAAAAAATAGCAACAATCAGAGTTGTTTAATTCTAAAATTACATTTAACAATGAACATAAATAGAAATCGGAAATTTATATATTTTAATTTTATTAAATGGTGAATAGCCTCATATTACAATAAGTTAAATTGTGCTTATTTGCATTTTAAAATAGGTATTTACAGGTAATTCTATACTGGTAGTACTTTTGATGCAGCATTATGATATTGCAATAATTAATCTAGCATAATTATATAGTGTACAACGTGATGACTCACCCTAATTACTGAAGAGAATCAAAACCTGATATATATATTGAAGCAGTCAGATCTGAGTTTGATCCTAGCTTCATGACATCTAGCCATAAGCCCGATTCGAACTCTATTACTAACCTTAAATTTCCGATGCAATGGGGCTTTACACATTCAATCCATTCTAATTTCCATAAAGAAAAACTTATTTCATAAATGTCTATTAAAATTAATTTGTTTGATTTTAAAATGATCATTTCTATTAATAAATTCATAATAAAATTATTCATGAATTTATATATATTATTCATGAATTTATATATATTATAACTGTGTGGATTGTGTGTATATGTTTGTAAATATTTAAATATATATAATTGTTTGAAAGTTTCATTGCGTCAGAAATGTTTTCATTTTACATTTAAATAATTTGTTTAAATTTTTAGTGATTAAAAGCTACATTCTTTCGATAAGCTTTCAGATTTTCCCTTTCCAAAACAATAAGTAAAGTATTATTAATTAGAAAAAAAGTTAAGTATTTAAAATCTAAGGATTTCCTAATTAAAATCATTTTTCTGATTTTAAGAATTCATTTTCTAATTAGAAAATGAATTCAAGTTAATGAGTTTGAAAGCCTTATTGAAGGAATTTATCTAAAAACAACCAGTAAATTTTGTAACATTGGTAATGAAAGAAGTACTAGCCCGAAGGCATCAAATACAGTATATATAGCTCTGAAAAGTTTCGAGAAAAAGAAGCCATCTTTGTTGTAAGATGTTCCAGTAAACTCTATGCATTTAAAAATCATAAATTTAAATAGTGTTTCCATCATGGTGAAGGGCTAAAACATGAGGAATCTGGCTACTGTTTCTGAAGTCCCCTGAAAATCTTCAATGAAGCTGCTAAATCCTTTCTGGACCCATCATGCTGCCAAAATCAAATAAAATGCTGTTCAAGTAATCATCTAAATGCGTGCCTATGTTTTACCAACCCGGACATGTAAACTAAGGAGTCTGTCCTGGAAGAAATGGGTAATATATTTCCATAATGAACCTTAAACTTTCTGGCCAGTTTCCAAACTTAAATGTACACTCCCTTTAAGAGCTCTTTTCATTCTTTAATGTAATAATCTCTGTGTAAAACTTACTTTTATTTATGCTATTTTAAATTATGTCATAATTCTAAATCTCTAGTCCTTAGATTTAATTCTCCTTTCTTACGATGGCCGTTCATTTACTATATTATATATATATATATATATATTGTGTGATTTATTAATGTTGTTTATTTTTAATTATATGCTAATAATCCTTCAACTTGATTAGCTCCTTTGTTCTATTTGCCTCACGCAAATAATATAATATTAAATTTTATAATAATTCTTGCCCAATAGAACTAGATTTATACAGATCCATCAATCATCGAGTCGAAAAAAAAATAAATGATTGTTATTTTTATAATTGGCTAATAATAAATTAGTAACTCCATTTCTCACCTATGTCCCAGATCATATCTAATTTACAAATGTTTATATATCCACATAATGTTAAATTGTTTTTTCTCGTATTCACCAATATTTATTTATTCACGTATAATCTAAAATGTTCTTTTCAAAAAGGGTCAATAAAGGAATCAAATGAATACATTCTAATTCAAATTGTTTTTTTTTTTTTTTACTATCTATTAATATTCAGGAGGGGCATGATGATGGGGTATAATTACTATAATTTATAAATGTGTTAAAATAGTTTTAGTTAAAAGCTTGTTTGACTTTAATTAATTTGATCAAATCATCACGTAGAGTATTCTATAATAAATTGGGTTTTATTATTCAAATGGTGACAATCAAGTCATCATATTCAAACATTGCTGATGTAGGGCAATCTTTCTGCTTCAAGGCTTGTTGGTGATGATATTTCTGATGTTTTAATTATAGAAGAAGAAAGCACTTCCTCCCCGCTCATGTTATATTTGGGAACACCAAAGGTTTGTAGTTACAACTTGACCTGGCTTCCCCGTGTTCCACATCTACTTAAAGGGTATAAGACTTGTCACATGCAATATACCATACTACTTTTAAATCACTGACCAGCTATTATCTTTCATGTTTATTTTACAGCTCAGAATTCGTCAGCACCATTACCTCTCTGTTTCAGTAAAGCCCGTTCTGATGCTCATAATTCGTGATGAAGTGATTTCAGTTAAAATCAAACAAATTCTCAGTTATATTTAATTAAATAAGTTTTCTTCTAAAAGGTTAAAGTTATGCCCTAAATACGTATCTTGCTCTTCATGTATGGATTTGTGAATGTGAAAATAAATCTCACATTCTTTCGTATGAAATAAGAGTAATAATGTCCTTTACAAATGAATACCTTTATCTGCCTTTATTTTCTTGTTGGGGTCATAGACAAAAAATTCCAAAATATTGTGTAATACTCAGCATATAATAAGGACCGCGACTCTTATTATAATTATAAACTCTGTTAAGGCTAGATGTGATTAATATAATCATCATTTAAAATTCAAACAAAACTATTACTATTAAAATATTTTATAAACACACTTGGTTTCTTAATTATCTTATTCAATAATTATTCTAATGTTAATGCTTGCTGTCTGTGTTAGCAACCCGGACATACATATGATTCGACTTAAAATTATCTTTAGTTAATTTATTATCTTTAATTAGTGTCAGTTCAGGGGTCTCTAATTCTCACCAACCATTGAGCTAGTTTCTTGGTGCACATAGCCCTGTGCTGTTGATTTAGATTTCTACTAATCTGGGCTGGTGAGTTGGATTTGAATTCAGTTTGGTTCAGCTGAGTTGGGATCCAACTTGCAGTTTAGGTGGTGGCTTTTTTGACTGGTACAAGAAAAACTAACCATTGACAAATGTTCAAACCCAGAAATTATATCTATTTCACTAATATTGCCACCACTTACTATGTGGTAATATATATATTGCCGTATATATTTATGCTTTGAATTTTGATTGTTATTTTTGAATATCTGTGATTCTATGTTTTTATTTTTTTAAAAGAAAATTAATAATCGTGTAATTTGTAATTTTCATTTTTGTAAAAAATATTTGCATATAATTTCACCTTGTAAAAATAATAAAAAATATAATCAAAATGGCAAGTTCAAATCAACTCGTTGTGAAGTATCCTTCACTAATTAAATAGTTTAAAAGCTTGATTTTCTTTAATCAAAATATTATCATAGTTTTTACTTTTATAATTTAAAGATGAATTAAAAGTTTTGTTAATGAAAGTGATTTGAACGTTATCTTCTTATATCTTTAATTAGAAATGTACTGTAATCTGCTCAAATATTTATTAATTGTCTCATCTGCCTCTGGAAAAATGAGCCAAAGCATTCCTGTAATATCTTGGGTGATATAAATAGAGTAGAAGGGAGATAAGAAACAGTCTAAGTCTTTGTCTTACACTTTTTGCTTTTACTCTTTTTGTGCTTAGTCTTAAAATGACAGTTGAGTAGGGCCTGAATCATCTTTTCCTGTGCCTCTCAAGGCTGCCTTGGTATGATGCAATGAAACTTCTGCCATGAAAGAAACTTGTCACTGATGAAAGAGCTGTATTGACCAAAACTGCTGACCCCCAAGCTCATCTCTGCGACTAAAGTTCAGAGAATGAATCATTTAACCATTCACCCCAAGCATACCAAGGCAACAGTCCAATAGCTATGTAAAGTTGTTGGTCCTTACCTTTTAATACTAATTGTTTTTTTTATATTTATATTTAATCTTTATGTGTAAGACCTCTCTTTATACATAATATATTTTCTTATAATACTAACTCCAATTTCATTTTATTCTAGCTATATAAGTCTTTGCATTTTGTTTATTAATATCTTTTCAAAGTTTTCTTTAGTAATATTTCAGTTCAACTCAACCTCATGAATTTGATATATAATTGTTATTTTTTTAAAAAAAGGAAACAAAAGCAAAGTAAATTGTAATTATAGGAATTTATTTATCATTCACTCCTTGTAAGATTGAATATATATTATGTTAAAATAGAGACGTGGGGTTGATCATTCTAAAACTCTTTTGTTTAATTTTATTTTTTATTTTTGTTCATGAAAGATAACAGTAAAGAATGAAGTGTTAATTACTGTCATGGCAAATGGGCCAAACAACTGGACATTTTAAATTTGTTTGAAGCGTATATGGAAAAGTATAACTGACTAATCAAATAAATAATTAATTAAATGCCTCATTTGATATTCATAACCTGATTCACTATTATACATAACATTATGCAGGAGAATTAAACTGTTAAAGTTATATTAAACACTATTTTTCATTCGGGAATCTTCGTGAGTCTGAAGTTTTCCCTCTTTTTTTAAAATCATATGTAATCAAGAATTATACACTTTGTTGAGTGTGAGGCTAAGGTTTTGAATGCTCTAATGAAGATATTATATGCCAGATATCATATCACCAAGCCTACCTCAACTTTTGTACTGTTTCGCCGTATGTGCGAACTAAGACTTCTTCATGAAAATACGTTTAATGATGAAACTATTCTTTGACCAGCTGGGGCTTTCCTACATATATGTTTAACCTTCCTATGTTAGTAGTTACAATATCCATTCATTAAATTGTGTTGGTTGTTTCATCCCAGTAAGAAATAATGGTATGAGAAATGTGAATCTTGTTTAGAGAAGTATTGTAGAGATTCCTGTAATGCACTTGGTTTAAAGTTGCCTACCCCTTTTAAATTTATGAACCATTCCCGTATATGCATATATTTTTCATTCTTTAATAATAGTGAAAAGAAAATATTTGTAAAATATAAAATAAATATTTTTATTTTTGCTATAAGCAAATATAGTTTATAACATTAAATGTATGGCTTGTACTAGTTTAAATCATTCATCGATTTTTCATGTCTTGGGTGAAGAGAGTTTATTTTGACAAAGTAAATTTGTGCACATGACCTAAAGCAATATATTGTATAACTCCTGTTAACAACAATTAACGATTATTCAGTGTTAACGTAATCAATGTAAACCTATCTAAAGTGAAATTGCTATATATAGATATGCATTGTGTTCATGCTAATTTAATATTAAAATACATTAAAAATCCAATCAAGAATTTGAATCTTTATTTTGGTTGCCTTTTTAAATATACATTTTTTTATATAATTATGCATTATTATAATTCATATATTTTATGCGGGGATTCATTCTCAACAGTCCTATTTTGAGTCTCATGTCTCTGTACTGCTGTGTGACATCCTGCACAATATATATATATATATATATATATATATATATATATATATATATATATATATATATATATATATATATATATATATAATGTTTATTTACTTTTTTGCATGATTATCCTATGTGGGAGTATTTATATAAATTATTATATCTAAAGTCATTAAGTGAAACAGTAAAGAAAATTATTTAATTTGTGAAATACATTTAGTTAGATCATAACATGAGATATATAGATATTTATATATAAATATATATATATATATTTATAGGTTTAAGCTGTTTATAAGGAAGAATAAAATATATTTCAATGTTGTGTTAGCATAATGTCCATAGAAGATTTGTGGATCAATTTCTTGGAAGGTTTTCATTTGGAACTAAGAAGAAAATGCCAACTTTTCGCATCACATTTCATGTAATTGGTTTCTTTGAGTTAAAGGTCTTGGATGGAGTTGTAATAGGCCAAAGTTTACCAGAATTATCCCATGTGTTCCTCTCATTATGTGTGTAGAGGGTCCATGTCATTCATTTCCCAGATTATGACCTTAAACAAAGATGAGATGCAATGGGCATTCTGATGCATGTCTCTAGATAAAGCTTAATATAAGGAATAATAGCCTAGCTAACAACGCATTAGATGGACTAATAACTAGTAATATATATATATATATATATAAGCTTATAACCTATAGTAATAACATCAAAAATAATTTTATGATCACATTCACTAAACATAATTAAAAAGGCATTATTAGAAAATATATTTTAAGATTTAACATAAAATAAAGTTCTAATCACCTCCCCCTCCTTTCATTACACTTCTTAAATAAAACTCTACATATGTTAACATAATAAAAAAATATATCTAAGGTGTGCTGTACAACAATTATACATATATGTTTAAATAGAGTGAGAATAAAGATATATATATATATATATATATATATATATCTTTATTCAGATCGGAACCATTATATATATATATATATATATATATATATTATAATGGTCAGGCTGAATGTGAAATGTCCAGTCTTACCGTATCTGCACTTCAGGGCACCACTTGGCTACTTGAACTAAGAAAATTTATAGAATAGGCAGATATGCACTGTTAAAGATCAAACCGTTACCTAGATATTTTCTATTAACTGTCAACCCTAGTCACTAGCTCATGTAGTAGCAGAAGTTTTAAACATATTTAATTATTAAAATATATTTTAATAAAGAATAAAAAAAATAAACTAGCTCACTGCTAGTATTAATAACATAAAAAAATTTCATTTATGTATATATAAGTAATAACCCACAAACTTAAAGAAAAATAATTATTATAAAAGAAAAAAGTATGCTTTATATTGTTTCATTATTATTATTTTATGGGTGTTTAACTTTAATTTTTAATCTTAGAATGTTGACCATAGGTAGGCATCCAGACGATGCATTTAAAAGATCTTCACATTTGATTCCAGGCCAGATGCCTGCAGCCACGCCATTGCACACTTCCAGATATATATCTGCAACCAATGCAATGTGAACATGTTAACATAAAAACACACTGACATGAATGTGCATCTGAACAGTGTGATATTATTTGAGGAAACATATTCTTCATCCAGTACAGTAATGTACTTCTGTCTGGTGAAGGAATCATGCATGTACTATAATAAAGAGAATAATGCTTTGTATCGATGGGAGAGCAGTCTATCTTTCTGGCTTATTGTCCCAATCCATAGAGCTGGAATGGGACAATGGTGCAGGAAATACAGCTGCGTCCATTGCAATGCTATGACTATCTCTTTGGGGTCATGCATTCAGTTGGGCTCATCACCTGTATGCGCTAACACACGTCACATTGCATTGATATAAACGTTTTTTTATATCTCTCCAACCAGCATTGACACAACTATGAAACAAATAATCTGAAATCACCCCTTTAAAACTAGCATATATTTAAACAAGGTTAAGCAGCCACCCATACTCAACTCACATTTTAGTCAATTTAATAATTCAATTCTTTAATGAGAATTCTTTAATTTAAGGTTTTAAATCATTTTACGATGACACATTATATTTAACTTATTTTTACTACAAATATCATTTGATATATTTTTTGCTTCTTTTAAATTCAATAATACACAAATAACAATATGTGTTTTTATCTTTAAATTTAAGTTGGCAATCACAAACGCCTACCCTATTATAAACAGATCTTATTAAGCATGAATAAAAAAAAAAAAAAAAACAATACATATTTTAAAGAGATTACATTTGAAACTTTAGCTATAACTTTTTAACATTGCAAGATTAAAAAAAATAAGAAATAAAGTTCAGGTTTGCTCAAAAGATAAAGTCTAAAGTTCATTTTAAAGATAAATAAAGTTTGAAAATTTTTAAATTTAAGAGAGTTTATGTTTCATTTCATCATTCATAAATTTGTACCTTCCTTTGTCCATGCTCGTTCTTTCACAATGAAGATCTAATTTACATAAGGGTCCTTTTCTTGTGGATGATGACAATTTAGGAATTTTGATGAGGATTTCTGCATATGGCACCAGTAGTTCAATTTTGGAATCCATGAAGATGTAAGCTGCCTCCGGCCAGCCAAACTGAAGGAAGCACAATGAAGCTGATTACATTCTTGGTTATGGCGATAATAGCCGCCTTTTAAATGTTATTTTTACTTTCAGCAAAGATTAATGAATTCAAAATTTTAATTTTTCTAATCTCCAACTATATATTTCTTTTGGATTTTTCTTTTTATAGTCCTCAGGCACCTTATCTCTGGAATGCATAGATCTATCAAACATATTCCATATCTGTATTTCATTGGTTCATTGAGTTTGTGGCCAAGTAGATTTTAGGTTGTGGCTAAGTAGATTTTGGGTTTGTGACTTCATGGATTTTTCCACTGAGGTTTGTATCTATATCTTTGGGCAGGAAAAGCAAGTCTTTTGTTTCTACTCCTCTACTCTTATCTATTACATAAACATTTTATTTTCAATGGTCATTTTGCCCTAAGTATCTGTTTGTAAATTTTATTTTTAAGGTTAAAAACTCTCTTCGTTATTTTTAAAATCAAAAGGTTTTTATTATATTTTGTTTAAAGATTAGAATCTTTGCTTCGATTTTATAACAATTTTTTAAAGCTTATCTTATTTTAATATTTAAATCAAACATATTAATAAATTAATAATTCGTTATTTGCGTATTTTGAACGTTAGACTTTAAATTCAGTCTTAGATGTTTACAAAAAAATTAAGTATTAAAATTTAAATGTAATGCATATATATATAATGCGAGTTCATCCGTGTTAAAAACTTTTAATATTAATATACTGACGTTTCGACTTGGTCTAATCTTCGTTTTAACATATATATATATATATGTTTCAAATTAATATCGCACTAGTAAAATAGGGTAACATTTGCATAATTTGTAAACTAATCAAAGTTGAAACTCTATTTTCCTCCTCTGTTGTTTATGCAAATACTATAATGACATAAAAAATATACATTTAAAAATCTTCTCCCAACCTGACAAGCGTTTATATTTTTTTAAAAATAAAAACAAATTAATTAATCACTTGGTGTTCCGCCCTAATGGTGAAGAGCTAAGCTAAAAATAACAATGCTGTTTAGGGGGAGGGACTCTATTGAAATATCGTTTAACATTTAAAATATACATATTAGAGAAAATATTAGGGAAATAATAGCTACATTAAATTAAAAGTTAATTAAGTTATGAGACTAACAAAGATGGTTATAGAATAAAATAGAATATCACTTATGTTACAAGATTACATGTTTAAAGATTTATAAAGTTGAATATAGAATGGGATTACATAGTTTGCAAATCGTTAAGATTAAATTCTTAAATATTTAAGAATTAATTAAAAGAATGTTAAGAGTTTATAATAGTGGCACTTTAATAGCATTACTTCTTGGAAGCAGGTAGCAGATCTCCAGGTTAGTTTTTACAGCAGAGCATCAGGTTGATGAATATTTAACGGTATAGCAGCATGGCTGGCAGGAGCTAGAATGAGTATGGCTGGATGAAAGTATGTCATTTCTCTTTCTCCACAACACTGGTCATGTTGAAGATTTGAGGGCCATGGATTTGTTCGGCAGATGTCTTTTATGGCTGAAATTGGGCCCTATTTATACAATTCTTGTTTATCTCAAGAATGTTGTTAAGCTCCAATATTTAAGACTATAAAATACTGCTACAGATCAACTTTTAATAAGGAATTTTTATTTTGTTATTGAGGTAGTATAAACAATGCAATGTGAGTGGTATGTTTCTGAAATGATTGTTCTAAATCTAATTCTAACTTAGAAAAAGATTTTACTAAACGATAAATTTCGCTAAAATATTGATTTGATTTTTTTCGTAGATATAATTATTTTTTCTTATGTGTCATAGCATCAGCTGTGATGCGAACCCGCTAACCCTAAACAACTGCTTGTAAAGCAGCTGTCACTGACCTCTCGACCACCAATGCTTGACTAAAAATAATTATTTTAACTTTCTAATGGATTTTAGTTTGGAATGTTTTTAGAAGATACCAAGCACATTGCATCATTTTGACTGCCATTATATAAATACGTATTTTAATACAATTTAATTTTAAATAGACATTTTAATACAAGATATATGAACATAAAAATTAATTTATATATGATCCTCCCTCACTTTTAATATATACATGTGATTTACACTCACATATTACTTATTAAAAGCTATAAAATTATAATTATTTATTTTAGTTAAGAGATTATTAAATCTCTTGTTAATAGTTAATTTAAAAGAAAATATAAAAGGATAAACTATATAGGTGAATATATAAGTGTATTACTGGCATTTGAATTTGGTTTCGTCATGAGGAATTGAATAGGACTGTGAAGTATAATCTTAATGTCAGATTAATCACTCCGTATAAATAGTTTAACAATATATTTTTCCATTTCTGCTTAATTTGATTTTCTAAGCTTTGCTTTTTATTTCTTGCTTACTTTTTATGTTCTTTATTTCCCTATTATTAATTTGTTGACATTTGTCTAGCTTGACTTCTAGGATTTTATTTTTATTCTTATATTCTAATCTATATTTTTAAATGTTTGCTTTTGAATTCTAGTCCAATTTCGTCCCTTTTGTATGCTTTTGTTTAACTTATTGATTTTGGCTTGCATTTGATCTTGAGTCTCTTTTACTTTATTTTCTAGTTTATTAAATTTAACTTTCAGGTCATGCATTTGCTCTTACCCCAACTTCCTGAAGTAATTCTGAATGCTCATATTCAAACTCTTGTTTAATTTATATTTTAACTCACATTGACTATTTATTGGCTTTGCTTTATTTCTTGGTTAAGTAATTTCTGGTTTTATTTCATTTTTGTTTAAGCTCTTATTTTTGTTTCACCTGTGCCTTGATTCTTATCACATTTTTCCTGGCTTTGTATCATTGAATTTATCAACTTTTTAACATTATTAGTATTATTAATTTACTTTGACCTGTTTTGATGTGATAGAAAGATCAGTAACTTCTCTTCCCTATCCTAATATTTTTGATTTCTTCTCATTCTTCATTATTTTATGTTTATACTTATTCATCACATTTAAAAACAAATAACATTAATTTTCTCTTTAATTCAATATGCTGCATTGAATGAAATGAATAACTTTTTTTCTTTTGTTATGCTTTATATTTCTATTCTTGCAACTTAATAGGATTACTTCTTATATATATACAAAATACCCCCCCTATATAAAATACTACAGTAGCATCATTTGTCAATAGTGAATGACTTACATATTCCCAATATCATCATCATCATCATGATCATCATTATTATTAATCATCATCATTATCATCATCATCAACATCATTATTATTATTATTATTATTATTATTATTATTATTATTATTATTATTATTATTATTATTATAAACTAATGTATGTTTTCTCAATTTTCAAATTATATCTTGTGCAATATAATGCATATTTTATAACAATGCTTAAAAGAATTTCTGTTAAGCTATTGCTAGCAAATTCAAACAGAAACTATCAAAGGTTTTACACCTATTTTCTAAAAATAAATAGGAGATAAAATATGTCAGTAAAGAAAAAAAAATGGCCTCATGTCTATTCTATTATTTATTCATAATTGCCTCATGAAAGAACTTTAAAAAATTAGTGTTAGTAAGCTCACATTTTTACAGTATTTTACAAATATATAATACATATTTTAGTGTTTTGGTATGCATAAGTATAAATTCCAATACTTGTTATTATTTGGCAAACTTAGATATCACCATCTTGCACTTTCTTCTCATTTCATCATTTCTGGCATATTCACAAAAATATTTTGCTCGCAAAATATTTTTAGGTCCATTCTCTACTAATTTATGTCTTGTTGCTTCCATTTGCAGAAAGTAATTTAACAAACAACTCTAAATATGAACCCACATCAAAATATAACTACAAAATTAAAATGATTATTATCTATTGAGTTATTACTTGGTTCAGAGTAACACTACTACAGACAAAAGTAACTTATATAAATTATAATCATTACACAAATATTATATTCCTATATATTTATATTTTTATAAATCTAAGTCTGTCATCGATTATACATATATTAATAACAGCAAGTACAAGATAAATCTCTCGGCAGTAAAATTTTCTGCATTTTCTTCATTACAAGCAACAATGCATTATTTTAAAAGTGATTTTTTTTCTTTATAATTATAGCAAATTCTATTAATATTCAATACAACATACTTAATATTTTATTTAGATTTAACATTATATAAATATCAATGATTTGTAATTGTTTCTCTGTTTATGATTTGAGACATTATCTACTTAGGAGTGTTGTCGACTATCTATCCTCGTAATCTTTGTCAACTAACACTTTCAAAGGCTAACCTTCCCACTATTCTGTGATCTTAACATTTGCTTCCTGCCTGTTAATTAAGTCATGGTTAATAAGGTTACATAAATATGTGCTCAGACAAATTTAATGTTATATTCAAAACTCCCATGAATTTAAACAAGTTAATTACAATACAAATAACACAATTTTCACACTTGACTAGCTTAATACCGTCTATGCAATGTACAGCAGTCAAAAAGACTGTCCATATGTATATTATTGTGAGATCAATAAAATCATAGAATTAGAATGATTCAACACTCATTAAAATATAAAAATCTAAGATTTAGCCTGAAGTATTTAATTTATTCACCTTTCATAATCACAAAAGAAAACATGACCATAGATGTGATCCGATTGCTGTTAAAATTATGCACTAAAGGGAAAATGATGACAAACATAAAATAAGAGACATGGTTTATTATTCAAAATAAATATTTAATAGAATTATCAGAATAATACTTATTAAGACAATACTTTGATTAGTTCAGAATATATTTCTAACATATTATGTCTAATAAAATTTATAGTTAAAATAATTCATCTTATTTAAATACTAAAGTAATATAAATCAAATCCATAAACAAAATACAATGGTTCGAATTGAATTCCCAACTAATATATTATGATAAGTTAAACTATGACTAACTCATTAATTAATCTTATAATACTGTTTGATATAAATACTAATAAAAGATTATGAAAATCCTCATGAGACATTCGCAACTTACATTATTGTTTTATTATTGAGGATATATCCCAAAAGATATACTCTCATTGGCATAAAAATATTAACCCAACATAACTTATAAGACACAAATATCTTAGAATAAATTCACATTCACAACACACATCAAAGAAATCTTAACTAAATAATCTATAAAATTTATTATAAAGCAATAAATCAATTACTAGTATCCTTTCATAAAATAATATTTAAATTTAACATTAATTAAAATTCTTATCCATTATCACTTCCTCTTACTCTTATTATTATAATTAAGGTATTATAACAACAATAGTTTAATTACCAAATATAATTCAATCAAAATATAACATTCTTTTTATTTTCTAAAAAATACTTTTTCCAATCTCTTACTTTATTGTTTAGTTCACCCACAGAGATGAATACAATAATTAGTTATAAATTGTCCAAGGCTTTTAAATTAATTTTAAACATTAACTTTCATTACATTTTTAATACTAATGCAGTTTTATAATCAAATACATTTGTTGTACAGCCAGTCACTAATCTGTAATATATTTAAAATATAATTCTTCATATGGCTCATTTTTCAAATGTAAGACATTTATTTAGCTTTAAAAATTATTAGTATAGAACCATTTATCTAATATGGAATAATTATAACTGTTATTTTTTCTATTATAAGGGAATCTCAATTTAATAAATATTTGACTTTTAAAGATATGGTTCATTTTCAAACTGATCCCTAAATCTATGAAACACAATCTTGAACGACAACTCCCATATACTTTAGGAAAAAATTTTTCGCTCTAAAACCATGAACAAACAAATGCATAGATGATATAAACTCACCTACACAAAATCTAATCTTCAGCAATTAAAAGAAAGGGTAACTACAAACATATGAACCTGATTGATACAAGCCATTAGCTTAAAATTACTTATAATTACCACTCATTATTTAACACTTCCACTCTTTATTTAACACTTTCACTCTTTATTTTACTTTCTTTCAGCAGTGATACATCAAATTAACAATTATTACATTTTCCATTATTCATATTTGTTTATTTTTTTTTTCTCACAATTTCAAGACAGAACCAAAAAGTAAATCTTTTTTTTTTTTTAAACAAAGAAAACATTAGTTATCATGTATATGAAAATAATTAAAGTGAATTTTAATTTTAAAACACAACTAGAATATTTAACTGCAAATGTTTCTTTTTTAAAACAAAACATGCACTTACTTCATATAGTTTGTTTGGATTAATATACTAAAATATATTTAAAATGGTTAGAATAAAGTGTAAACATTTTATTTATTTATTTAACAATTCAAAAAGTTTATAGCATTGAAATAAACTTAAAGTAGAATAAAGTTTAGAACATTAAAAAAAAAAAAAAACAAAAAAACATTTAAAGTCCAAATTTCATAGCTTTATTTTTTCACTGCCTGATGACAAGCATTAATCAATTTATTTTTAAGTGGCATAATGTTACATTCTAAGTGTCTGAAGTTGATTAGTAGTTTGTGGCTTTCCTCTTTTAGTCTATCAGGATAATGAAGGTCCAATGTTGTTTGGATAAAGTGAGAATCCAGAATGACTGCTATAAAAAATGACTTTGTATAACTTTTATTTCTTCTTATTTTTAAACACTCTTATACAGTTTTCCATCATTCTTTGATCTTGTTCATGTTTTTTAACACATTTTTATTTTAGTTATAAAATTTTGAAAATACTTTAATTGATTAATGTAAAAAATACTTTAACTGCCTGATTTTTTTGTTTTCCAATCTCTTATCTAACCAGTTTTTATATTGTTGGTTTTTGTGATTTTAATTATGTTGGTTTGCAATTTATTATTTAATAAGAGAATTGTTTAATATATATATATATATATATATATATTGTCAGTTTCTCTGAAATTTAAATATAGAGAATTGTTTAATATATATATATATATATATATATATTGTCAGTTTCTCTGAAATTTAAATATATTTTAACAACTATTAATACTTCTGCATTATTTAATATGATGTTTAATAATTTATTTTAACATGCCTTTAATACTTTGTTTTAGACAATTTTTTATATTTTATTATTAGTATGTTATTTTCGTTAATAGCATGAACTAGAAGTAATAATAATAATAAAAAGCAATATGAATATGTAACGTTTGAAACCAAGACTTGGAGCATAACCCTTCATCAAAATGTATTTTTCCTTACCATAACTTGTATTATGCAGCAAAAAAAAAATTACACTAGTACATTTATTTAAAAAAAAAGGTTAGTTCATGTATCTGGAATTATCTGAAATAACTTCTTAATAGAAAAATATGAGTAGTGTATAGTAATTACATGAAATATCATTGGAAAGTTAAGAGCCAAGTATGTGGTAATGCTCTTTAGCTAATATTATTTCGAAGTTAGCAAACTGATTAAATATATTTTCCTTATCTATTTTTCAATTGTTGAATTATTAAGGGAAGAAATATTCTGTAATAATAATTTTCAAATCTTAAGATCTAGGGACTATCCAAATCTACAATGATCCTATAAATAAATCATTATTCTATGTTGAATGTGGAATGTTTAAAATTGGCTATTAAGCAAATATATTTAATCCTCATCCTAAGTGCTGGTCTAATAATTTGTGGCTAATTTATCTTTTATTTTACTCTAATAAGTCTATGCATTTTGATTTATGTTCATTTATTTGATGATATAACATGATAGCTTGTTATTTATACTTTAAATCACCCTATAATTTGTTATAGCTGACCGATTAATGTATTGTATATTCATCTTGCATTCCAATTTATTAAGCCAGAGAGTTTACTGGATTTATCTATTGTCCCCTAAGGAGATTGAGATTAATATAATATTAACTGGTCTATGCACTTTATTACTGCTTCACAATGCTTTAGTTGTGAAATAGTAATAAAATGCATAAATGAGATAACATTGTAATAGATATATTTGGCAATGCAATAAGAAAACTAGTTATTATACTTCTTGAAGGAGATAAAGAGATTGAGAATAAAAACTGAAAAAAGGATAAATATAGATAAGACAAATAGACTCATCTCATATCAGTTTTCTAATAGATAGATAACAGATAGATAAATAGATAGATAGATAGATACAAAGATAGATAGATAGATAGATAGATAGATAGATAGATAGATAGATAGATAGATAGATAGATAGATAGATAGATAGATAGATAGATAGATAGATAGATAGATAGATAGATAGATAGATAGATAGATAGATAGATAGATAGATAGATAGATAGATAGATAGATAGATAGATAGATAGATAGATAGATATTATTTTAAAGCGTTTTATTCAGTTCTATATGTTCAATATAGTATGTTAGTTATTATTATTAAATTTAATGTAATATTGACAAAAAATATATCTAAACGCTTCATTGATTTCACACAATGATTAAAGATCTTGCACTAAAAATCACTTAAAAGTCTTACAATGTCAAAAGTAAAATAGTATTGATTTGTCTTTTTCAAGAAATTGTGGTTAGAAAAGTCGAACTTGTAGAGTTTAAGCATGATCTGCACTTAAATCTGAAACAACACTTTTAGTAATTATTTATTTTTATTATGTTTTTTTTTTTTTTTTGCCACTACAATATTATCATTACTATTATTAGATAAATAAAAATAGGTAATGTTGAAAATTGTATTTACTATATTTCAATAAATATAAATTTTATTAGTCTAATGTAACTGTGTTCTATTTTTATCAGCTGTTTGTCTGTTTTAT
The DNA here is from genome assembly GCA_028023455.1 of Epiperipatus broadwayi. NCBI lineage: Eukaryota > Metazoa > Onychophora > Udeonychophora > Euonychophora > Peripatidae > Epiperipatus > Epiperipatus broadwayi. Next base: position 840,613 of record JAQFVV010006322.1, on the reverse strand, counting down.
TATAAAGATGCGCTTTTCTACACGAAGTAAGTAGGTATGTATGTACACGTTAAATCCCTTCAAGCTTGTTTAAATAAACTAACACTTATAGCCCGTATTAGAATTTAGATGTCACTTTCATTACGAGTTAGATATTTAAATCGGCATATTACTTGTAATATTTCAGATTATATATCACAGGGAAGAGAAAGTTTATAATATTTAAGTACATGGATACACTGAAACTACTTAGTTGAAGGTAGAATATGCGCCTATTTAATAGAGCATGTGTGAAGTGTGAAGACCACAATTATTGCATTACTATAAGTCGTTATATTATGAATCGTTAGATCCCGACCAATTAATAAGGTTTAAAAAAGAATAAAACTTTTAAAAGTATACAACAAAAGGAAATTAAAGAAGTGAAACGTGAACTTAAATCTGTAAGAAGTGAAAGAGCCCAAACAATAATTGATTTATTAAAACATATTTTGAAAAAAAAAGCAACATACACAAGTTGAGAAAGTATTACGCTGACACACACACATATATATATATATATATATATATATATTAAATACCCTAAAAAGGGGTTTCGAATGTTAAATTATAGTATGTATAATAAGCCTTTAAAATGTAAAAAAAAAAAAAAATATTATTACAAATTATAGACATAGTAATTTGTTATAAATTTCATATGAAAGCATTTTAAATATCATAATAATTGTAAAAAAAAATGTTTCTTCTGAAACTAACCATAAAATCCAACTATGTTCATTAATTATTATATTACAATAGATGAATAATAGTTGTTATGAGAAGTTTTAGAAAACATTAATGAATATAGCTTATTTTATGCTTTGTATTTTTCGAATTTGTAAATATATTTTACTTTATTACAGGTATAATTATTTTAGAGGTTTTATATATCAAAACAGAAATACTACATATTGTGCCTTACTTAGATTATTTTTATTGTAAATACTTGTTTATTCTGTTAAAAAATATCCAAACACTGAATCTGAAACAAAGATATCCATGAATTTCATATTCATTAAACATTATGTTGCACACCAAAATTGTAATCTACTATTTTACTGACAAGTATATTTTAACATCTGTATCTTAAATATAAATTGTCAAACTATCTGAATCTTTATTTTATAATCACATACAGTTTATAATTTCTACATTTTTTCATTCATTTTATTTTACTTCTCAATTACTAAAATAGTTTTATAGTCTACTTTAGGATAATCTCAATTTGATATCATTCAAAGTTATATATATATATATATATATATATATATATATATATAACTTTGAATGATATCAGTCATTAATAATGCATCATGTTCAAGAGTTTTGTTTAGACTCATTGTTAATAAACCTGCTGCTTTTAGAATATTATCTGATTTTGATATATGCAGTGAATCATTCAAGATTTTGAAATATTGTTTCCTCAAATCTTCAAAACTCTTCCAAAGTCATGTTTACTTTCTTCTAACATATTTTGATGAAATTCGTCAAAGACCTTCTGCACGTTTTGATGGTATTTATGAAACATTATTCCTAATTATTTCTTCTTCATGTTTTCATCTGCAAACTATGAAATATGCCCCTAATCATTTTATGTGTGTGCTTATTTTTAACTACAGAATTTAGATCATTATTACTAGCGATATAAATTTTACTTTATATCAAATAATTTTTTAAAATCTATTTTCTTAATATAATTTTAAGTATTGTATGATTTAGCAAAATTTAGCGTGATTTAAATTTTCCAATTGCATTCAACTGTTAGGACTAGCACCCGGGTTAGTAGTTGCACAACAATATGAGATGTGTTGTTCTCCTTTCTTCTTCAGGAGTTGCTGGTCTGATGTGTGCTATCAATATTAATTGAATGTAATTGGAAAATTGAAATAGTGATGCATTTTTTTAAAAACAAGCAATGCTTATTTTTCAATGATAGAAATAGTACAATATTTAATAAATAGAACTCAAATACGATCACCACAAATCTTCCGGAAAACAAATATGACATTGATATTTTAACCATCCTCTTTCATTCAAAACTGTCCCACATTCAATGAATGTGATTGCATATGCTTGTCAAATTATTTACTTATAACATTAAAATACATATAACATTTTTCAGAAACACATTAAGTTGATAATAGCAATTTTATCAATATTTATTATGGCAAGAATACACTAATCAAAGCCTCCAATAAATACTCATACAATTTTAAAAAAATATTGAACATTCAGTTTATGAATAGTCATGTTTATTTTCCTGGATTTTATTTATTATTAACCAAATGTTGATGTTCCTTTAACTGGCATTTTTAGTATGATAATTATTTTGCCTTCATATTTTTCAGGTATCATTTGCAGAATTTTTATTTGAAACATATTATTTAACTGTGTTTACTTATTCATAAAGTTATAGGTGATTAAATAAATTTTATTTGGCTTGGCTAAGTCATTAATTTAATTACTATGCTATGATAGACTTGTGTGTTAATCAATCCTGAAAATATGCCAAGTACATTGCAGTAAGGACAATAAACCTAATGAACATAATGAACATGAATCTATCTCCAACATTAACAAATTGTGACTTGTCTATATTTTCCGTGACTTCCTTTTTATTTTTCTATTTACAAATAAATGTAATTTCCCCTATATTGCCATCTTTTCCATTGCAGGTAAACCGATTGCATTTTCAAATGATGATGATGTTGTTGAGAACATGAAGTGTGATTCCACACTTGCATTATTTATTAATTAATCATTAAATTACATTCCTTGGATTGATTTTTTTTAAAATTCATTAATAGTAAAAGCACTTTTATTTATGTTAGAGATAAAAATAAAGTCAAACAATAAATTATATATCTAATGGATATAATTGAAATTTAATTCTATGTGATAACATACACTATTTTTTATTTTCTTTAAGAATATTGTCGATTATGGAATGATTTAATTTTTTTTGGAAGCTATTAGTTTGTGGTCCATTTCACAAGCAAATTTGTAAAAAAAAATGTGCAGAATTATAATTATATTGAGAAATATTTTTTTCTTTATATACATTTTTCATTTCAATTTTTGTCAACAGTTCAGGGAACATTTATCCAATATTCTTTATACATATATGATTATTAATATAAATATTGCATATTATCATAACAATTCAGTCTGCTTTGTGATGCTGCACGAAAATCTCTTCAGATTTAGCATTTGTCTTAACTAATGCAGATAAGTATCTAATATACTATATAAGTAATATATTGATATAGTGGTTTATTATTTTTCTTTTCAAAGACGAAATATATTGAAAATAGGAGTGTTATATTAGTATGTCTGATACATAAAATATAATGCTAATATTAATGTACACTATTAACACTATATAAACTTTTATATTTTAAATGTGATATGTTGCTGTTTTTTAACAAGCGTTTTAAAATGATAATAAAAAAAATCTGTCTAGCATATTTACATTAAAGGTCTATTTGAATGATGATTATTTGATACATGCTTTATTAGAAATTCATGCTAATAAATATCATTGTCTAATAAATTATCCATATATAATTGTGGATACCAGACAAAAATTTAATTTATCATAATGTTTGCAAGTTTGTCTTGTTCTATATTCACATATATGTGTGTAATAATATTATTCTACGATGTCTGTATTTTTTTCAAAGCAGTATACATAATTATATAATTGAATATTTGTAAACACAGTAATTAAGTAATTAAAATTTTTATCCACTTAGGAGCACTTTCGATTATCCTAGGAATCTTTGACAACTAAAACTTTGAAAAGCTAATCTTCCCATAATTCCATGATCTTAACATTTGCTGCTTTCCTGTTAATTAAGTCATATTTATATGAGTATATTACCATAGCTTCCTTTATTTTTTTATTGCTTTTTTTAATTTGCAATATTTTTACATTATTAAAATTGAAATCAAAACTATAAATACATGACTTATTATGGTCGTAAAAAACAGATGCTGAAATATTATCTATTATGCAATTTTGTTTCAATTTCTGTTTTAATAATAGCAAGGGCTCTTTAGTTTTTTTACATTTAGATTCACCTATATATTCACTGCCACACCTACATATCCATTTATAAATGACACAATTTTTATTTATAAATGAGGTTTTATCCTTGGAGTTATTTATTAACTTGTTTAAAGTAGTAGGTATGTAAAATGCAATATCACATATACTTTTATAAACTTTCCTTATAAAATATACTTGATCATTTGAAATATATATATGGTATTGATATCCATATTACAATATTATTATTAAAATTTGTATTTTATATTTTGTATTTAAATCTCTAAAAACATTATTTATATATATAATTGTAACCAGCATTTGACAATTCATTGGAATATATTTCTATATTTTTGCCTTTATCCGATGAATATTTGCAAATACTTTTATTTCTAAATAAGAAGTACTTCAACCCTGCCATTTTGTGTGACATTACACTTTTGATTTATATGGAATATAACGTCTTTTTACTATTAAACCAATATTGGTTTAATGGTCTTTTTGACCATTAAACCATTAGTAAAAAGAGGTTATATTCTATATAATTCAAAAGTGCCAATCTGACACAAAATGGCAGGTTTGAAGACCTTCTTATTTAGAAATAATAGTCTTTGCAAATATCCATCATATAAAGGTAAAAATATTAAAATATTTTTGAATGAATATATATTATTTTATCCATTACTTTAAAATGTAAAGACCAGTAATTTCCTTGAAGTTATTAGACTTATTTCATGAGTAAATTTATAATGTTTCCAATAAAAGTTGATTACAATAAATTAAATTTTGTTGAAATAATAATCATAATATTTCCTCATTCATTTGTTGTTGTTTATGTCTTTTCCTTTGATAAGACATTTTATCAATATGCCTACACTGGATTGATCTTCTCAAACTTGATGATAATCGCATCTAAAATGACTATTTAAAATTTTAAGGAAGGTAGCTTATTAATGCTCTAAAATTTTGTGAAGATTAACTGGTTTTTCTAAACATTGGTATTTATACCATCACAACCAACCAATCAACTAAAATATAAATCAAAATTAGCCTTATAGATGGCTAGTTCTCAATATATCCAAGCAAGACTGGTCACACTAATCTCAGGTTACCATCAAATATACACAATAAATGTGAAAGCTCCAATTTCATGGTTATTACTAAATATTTTCCAGAAAACAAATATAAGTTATACTCTTTATTGCAGGTTAAATCCCATAAGTGATTGCATCCTAGAGAACAATAATATATTAACCAAACTTCTAAAAATATCCTAGTAAAATTAATAAGGCTGCAGAAAAGAATTTGCTGTTAACTCAAAGAAGACCATTTGATACCTTGTGGAAGAATTAAAGAAAACATATAGAGCATTGTTGCACATGTTTTTACTATGTGATTTTTTCATATAGTTTACAAACATGGATGGCTGCTCACCAACATACATTAGGCAATGTGATGAGTTTATTGACATTTTACCTTTGATTTTAAGATCAAGAAACAGCATGGTCTTTTTTCTCCATTGCCTAATAGCTTTAACTGAAATAACAGTTGAGTTTTTTTAATGACAGATTGAATGTGTGTGTGTGTGTGTGAATGACATTTTTCTTCTACTAGATATTTACAATCATGGCAGAGAAAAATATATTATGACCCTTATTCCTAAATATCTGTAAAGTCATCATCCAGATTAGTGTTTGGTGGGCAAAGACAGTGAGTGCTAACAATAACCAGAAGGTGGACCCATGCTGAATTTATGATGACACATTATTGCAGTACTTACAACTGCAGATCACATTTAACTGAAGAAAGATTGTATGAATTGGAAGAACAGACTCATATTAAATAGGACAATATTAGATTTTGTAAAATTAAAAGAAAACATGAAGAGAACAATTTATTTAAAAAGTGAACATGTATTACAAAGGAATGAACATTGGAAGTACAAAGGAATGAACATTGTAAGTACATATGAAGTAGCAATCATGATAAATAAAAAGTGGAAGAACAACACCATGGAGATTGTAGGTGTATCAGACATACTGCCAAGATTACTTATTCAGCTTACTAATAGATATGAAAATCAAATAATTCATATAAGATATTCTCATTGTAATGAAGGAGAGCATTTTATATGGTTGTACAAAAAGCTTTTGTCAGACAAAATAACTTTTTTAATTTTTTATGGAAAATGTTAAAGTTAGAATTCGTAAACAATTAATAGGTGAAAGTGCTGTAAATAAATTTGAATAAGATGATAGAAATTGAAGAGGACATAGAATTATGGAGTGGCAGAAAAAGAGATACTATATATTATGAATTATTTTTTTGGAAAAAAAATGTTAAACATAAATAAACATGGACACATTTAAATTAAGGTACAACAGAATAAGATTATATTTTGAGTAACAGAAAAAGTGGATTTCAAAATTGTAATCTTCTTAATAAATTCACAGGAAGTGACTACCAATTAATAATATGTACGATATATGTTACTGTACAACTAGAAAGAAAACAATGAATAAAAATTAGGAAAATAGGAAAATAATTTATATAGGATTTAGTATATCAAGATATTTTTTTTTTAATTATTTTTTTTTCCTCATGTGTCATAGCATCAGCCAGGAACCGAACCCGCTAACCTGGGACAACTGATTGTAAAGCAACTTTCGCTGACCTCTCAACCACAAATGCTTGAAATTTATGAGGTTTTTTAATAGGAAGTATAATACATTAATTTGTCTTATTTATAAAAAGAAACAATGTTTGAGTGACTTAACAAATTATTATAATAAGATTGATATTTTAGAATGTATGAATTCAGTAAATATAATTAAAAATATGGATTGTTATAACAGTAATGTAAATATATATGACTTATATAAGAAAAAGTAAAAATAAATTAAGGACTAGATTAAGGCAACATTTATTTGATAAAAAATCTACTATATATATATTCATAAAAAGGAATTTAAACAAGAAAATTTTGATATAATGCCATTAGAATGTGTTAAATAATTTAAAGAGAGAATAAAATAGAGGAAGCATATTTTGATCAGTATAAACCAGTATTAAAAAGAATGTTAATAAATAAATAAAAAAAAGATAATATAGGAATAAAAAGCTATTTAAAGGAATGTTAATGGGTAAAGATTTAGAGAATAGATAATAAAATTATATAAGAAGAATATTAAATTATAAAGGTATTTTAAAAGAAATAGTTAAATATAAGGAAGGAGGTAAATAATTATATTTGTAGAATTAATAATATTGTGGTTTTATTTGAATATATATATATATATATATATATATATATATATATATATATATATATATATATATATATATATATATATATATATATATATATATATATATATATATATATATATATATATGTATGTATTATATATATATATATTTATTTATTTTTGTTATTATTTTTATGTTTCTTTTTATTTTTTTTATTTATTTCTTTTGTTTGAGGAAACTTGATAATGACTGCAGAATGCAGTTGAAACATTGTTATGATGGAAAAATAAAATTATAATAAAATATTGAATAAACAAGTTTAAAAAGAAAATCTTCTGAATTGTCCAGAATTTTAAATGAAGAAGTGAAACATGCAATTAAATTTGTGATGAAGGAAAAATCTCCAGGTAATGAATGATTTATAATTGTTATTTTAAAAGAAGGAAATAAAGAAATATAATTTTTTTAACAAAGTTATATACCAAATGTTTAAATGATAAAGGTGTATCAGATGATTAGAAAAATTCCATACTAATATTAATATTTTAAAAAGGTCACAAACAAGATATTAGAAATCACAGACCTATCAATATTTTATCATTTTTATATACAATTTTTATCAAAATAATTCCAACTTGTCTATAGTGAAATTTGTATTTTAACCAACAAAAAGAACAAGCTGAATTTAAATGTGGTGTTAGTATTCTGGATGAATCCAAGATTAAGAAAAGTTATACAAAGGATCAATGAATATGAATTGCTATTATGATTTGGATTTGTAGATTATGAAAAGGCATTTGATTCTAAAAGCATAGTTTCAGTGATTAAATCATTAGATCAACAATCATATTTTGAAGAATATTTATAAAATGCAACAGTGATAATTATATTACATAAAGATACTAGAAAGATTAACATTGAGAAAAGTATATGACATGATGACTACTTATTTCCAAAACTTTTTACAGCAGTTTTGTGATAAGTATTTTGTGGATTAAAATGTCAAGCAAAGGGGGTAAAAGTAAATGGAGCTTGCTTTAGTCATATATATATTTTACAAATGATGTAATTTTTTTTTTTTTTTACAAATAATACTTTAGAGCTTCAAGAAATGTTTCAAGATTTATCAGATGAAAGTAGGTTTAAAAATAAATGTTAAAAAGCCTCCGGAAGAAGCAATTGCCTACTAAACTGAATGACCTGGGGATACATTTGCTACAGGTGTTTTCTGAAAGTTTGTGATGATGGTGTTCTAGCAGTATTTTTATATTGGACTATTTACATCATCTTATATGTGTGTTGAATGTCTTTAGAAAAGTTTAATTTTATTTAAATATTTCAAATGCATTCAACTATTGGTAATGATGGAAATAGTCCAATATAAAAATTTTCTACAGGTGTTTTGGCTCCAGCACACCTTCAACCTGTTTTATAGACTAAATATAAATTCCAAAAAGCTTCTTTTTAATTGATGTGTTGCCCACAGATACTCCTCCTCCTAGAAAGAATTGTTGGCTTTTTGATTTATGAACTGAAATTACCAAAATGTATTTAGTTCCAAATCAGGCCAAAAACATTAAAATTAGATACTGGGAAGCTTATAACCTTATTTATGATTCAATCATGCCAATAAGTTCAACCTCAATATAACCATATTTGGCATCTTACAAAAATTTAAATGGTGGTGCCTGGAGCCAAAATTCTTTTATTTTTTGGTTAATATCAATCTTGATGTGATTCCCACAGGTAGATATTTGGTAAAAAAACAGAGGTTAAAGGTCAATTGATGATAAATGTTTTTTTATGTAATATTGAAGAAGTGACTAGTAGACACATTTTAATAGGTGGTTTAAATTGAATGATGACATTAATTCAGAGTGTTGTTTCAGGTAATTTTGGAGAAATATGGTGTGCCACCTTCCTATTATATAGTATATGGCTATTTTGTTTTTCACTCTTGTTTGACTCAAGTTGCACAAAACCTGTAATAATATTTATTGGGAAAATTAAAGCATTAAAACAGACTATTGGATTGCCCTACAAACAATCTAAGATGTACATGGGAGCTAATAGACATTAATAAAATTGCAAGAACATAATAATAAAGTCATTGTTTAATAATGTTGAACAATTTCTTCAAAACATAGTTGTAAAAGTTATTTTGTAGAATGACTTTAGGCAAATTTTGCTCATAAGAAGTTATTTGTATTATTGACATCTTAACATACTTATGTTTGCATGGCTGAATGTTTACTCTGAGTGATTTAACTCGTAAATAATTGTACTAATAGTCCTTTACTGTATATAATTATAAAAATTATCTTGAAAGTTGAATGTAACTAATAAGTAATAATAAGTGCTTTAAATTAAAAAAAAAAAAAACATTACTCAAGTTAAAACTGAATGTTAATTACAGTTCATAGCAAATGTAATCTGTTACTGTTGTAAGAATTTCTGAAGCTGAATAAGCAATATATCACATCATTTTCTTCTATTGAAAACCATTTATTTCAAATGATTTTGTCATGTATACATTTTGGAGATACTGTAGTCAGACATTGTCATACAATAGAATACTAAAGCAGATATTACTTTTGTCATTCATTTCTTAAATTAACGAAAATAAGAAAATAATAAATTTGCATTCGGAGATAAATGAAGTAAAAGATATAAACAAGATGAAGAGCAATCTATTTAAAACACATGGTCATTTGATTGTATGTGGTAACTCAAGGAGTGTGGAGAATGTCATGATTGAGAATAAGAGTCTCAAATTAGTTGTCAATTAAAATATTCTAAAGATAACCTTTTATAGGCTGTCTCCGAAATTTTAGGCACAAACTAATATTACATCATGCATTTATAAATGATTATTTAATGATAATTAAATATGACAAATATTATATTTTATTTAATCTTTTTAAAGTTGTCAAAAATTAAAAATAATGCTTTACATAGATACTAATAGATATTTTTTTTAAAAAAAGCAGAAAAAATATTACAATTTAAACAATATTAGATATTAATTATTTCAAACAAGAGAATGGTATTAAAATCAGTTTCATTGAAACTTTATACTTTAGTCAAAATAAGAACAATCAGACATCTATTCTTAAAAGGTTAGAATGATATTTGTAACTGTCTTAAAATGAATTGCAATAAATTATTTGTTATTTATATCATAATAAAATACGGTTTGATTTAAATTAGAACAACTTATTTAATAAATATTTATTTAAAACTTTATCTAGTATATAATTGTCTTTAAAATATAAGTATGCCAAACTTAAATAAGAATATTAAATCTATGGTTTTAAAATATTTATAACAACCGAAAAAAACTAAAATAATATTTAAAAAATAATTAAGGCTATTTTCATTTATGTTTTTAATAAAAATATCTTATAATAGAAGTCTTCATTACTAGAAATTTAGCTTCATCTATTATGTATAACATTTAATATGTTCACGAACTTATTAAAATAGAAAATAAACTATAAGATTTTTAATATACCATCATAATGAATAAACGTAATTCTGAATGAAGAACATAAAGTCATATCTACACCAAGCCATTATAAAAATAATTTTAAACAATTAAATTATCTTACAGCTATTCTATTCAAAAAACAAACAACTACAACAACATTATCAACTTTATAAGTTGCATTTAATTATGATCATTACATAGCCAAAAATAAACTCAGTTTCATGTTTTAATATGCATTTAATCTATAGAGAGAATATAGATCTTAGGTTATGTGCATTATAAGTTCTTCTCGTTCATTTAAAAATGGAGAGCTTAATTGAATTCATCACAATTTGACTTATAATAAGAAATGGCCCATCATACAGACCATTAAACATTTTAATCTTATCTTTATGATGATTGCTAACATAAGGGATCCAAACTAGGATGTACTTGTTGACTTTCAATGAATGTGGTTTAAATTTTGACCACTGAATAGGTTATTTATACAATTTCTTAAGAATACTTAAGGCCTTGTTGATATGACAGTGACTATCATTACCTTCTACAATTCAGGGCATGAAATATTTTATATACAGTTGTCCATGCCTTCCAAAATGTAACCTAATTGCTGTAAATTTAATGGATTCATTCATTGTGAAAGTAGTGCAGTTAATAATTTCTGGAAGCTTATGTACATATTTCCTATGTTTCTGTTCAACATATATCCCAGAACATCTCCCTGAAACTATGTTTAAGATTTTCTCTTTGAATCCACCTTCTCCATGTGACTGACATAAAAATAGTAGCATGATCAGTCAGTACACATGTAGGTTTGCCTATTAAGACAAATTGAAAATTAGTAAAGCATTTAATTACATTTTGGCATCAGTCTTAGGAACTGGGTATGCAAAAAAATATTTGGTAAACATATTATACATTACTAAAATATTTTTGCCAATTGAAAGATGGGATATATCCATAGAAGTAAGTCTAAAGGCAATAACTCATTTGACCTACTTGAAAGTATGGGTTGAAGATCCACAGCATAACACATTACTATGCTTCAACAATAATCAACTTTCTTAACTTTAATCTATATACAATTGAAACATACATCTTTGCCCAATAAATATATTTTTAAAGCATATACTCAATTTTTTGGATAGCATAATGTTCATATTTGCAGTGAGTGTTGTAAATTATCCAATTAAACATACATTGTGAAATGATTATTTTCCAAGAACTCTCATTATGATTTCTGTCTTATACATTAAAACACTCTAGTAAGAGTATATTTATATTTTATCCATTGGAGCATATCTATCTGATAAGGTCACTTTTAGATATCAGATAATAAAGTAATAATTTTATTCAATCAAACATCATTATATTGCATTACTTATAAATTCTCATAAATCATTTCTATTGTTTTACAAAATATTAAATTAACATCAATAATAATGATTTATTCTGTATTGAAATACTGATAAATCACCTCAATGGGATATCTAAATAGTAAATGTATCACATCAGTTTCCCTTTCCTCATAGATATGAATGCTATAAACAGATTGTTGGTGATAAAGACTTCACTTAAATGAACATTTATTGTTTAGGAAACATCTGTTAAAAATTCTCTAAACTTCTATGACATGATATAATTACGACCTCAAGTCCCTGTAAGAATTGATGTAATATTTAAAAGGCCAATACCATTGCTAACATTTTTTCTGTAATAATATAATTTAGCTAAGCTCCCTTCAACTGCCTGCTAAAGAAATATAAAACCTAAGGCTTTTGTAACTCATTTAACTAATAGAAAACTACCTTGAGACCATACCTGCTGCTGTCAATTTAAATAACTTTTTATCAAAACTTGGAGGTTAGAATTTTTATTTTAAAAATTTAGCTTTATTTCTTTCAAATTTAACTGTATACTCCTGGGTCCACCTCTAACTTTTCACACTATTTGAGTAATACATACAAAGTAATAGTATCATAAGAAAAAAAAATTGATAAAAATATAATTGTAATTACAAAATCCTAAAAAAGACATTAGCTGTTTCCTTTTTTTAGGTAGAAAATCTCTGAGTGGCTGCAATTTTTGGATGGGATTTTAATCATTTGTTCATTGATAAAATGACCAAGAAAAGTATTTTTTTGCAGTTCTTGTCCAGTTTCAAGGGTGAGTTTAATATTATTAGTAGAACCCTCATATAAAAACAGTTGTAAACATTCAAATGCTCAGCTATGTTTTGGGAGACAACAATATCATTCACATACATAATACAACTTCCACTTGTTTTTATATTTTTTGTCACTTTTTTATATAATTGTCCCACTGTCTGAAATATATATGAGCAAACATGGAGTCAATTAAA
>JAQFVV010006322.1:637443-824943 GCA_028023455.1 Epiperipatus broadwayi | reverse complement strand
GCATTCTTGGCAACTGAGTCCATGTTATACTTGGCTATAAAGTCTTGGTACTTTGGTTCAATAAACCGATAACAAGATTTATAGATAACTTGCTGATTAGTGATGCCCAGTTTTCTGTCAACTATATCTTTTTCTCCATTTAGTAATTTATGTGCTGTCCATTGTTTTATTTTATGTGTGCTTGGATTTTCTTTTATGTCAATTACCTTTTGAATATTTGCATATAAAGAACTAATCCATTTATTATTAGTTGTTGGGGGTCGATCAGTATGTGTAATGTCTTCTTTGAGAAATATGTTTGGTTATTTGTTTAATATAGTAAATAGTGAGTTATATTTTTTTTTATATAATTAGTGTTTTAATAGAATGGAGTGAAAGACTTTAATGTCTTCTTGGTGTTTGTAATTTTCAGAGACTGATAGTGGTGACCGTTCATCCCCAAAACAGTATAGTACAAAAGGCATTTAATTTTTGAACAAATTTTATGTATGAGCATATCACTTCCAGATAATAGGTGATTTTTGGGAACACCAGCAAGATGAGCAGTGTGACCTTACTTTATAATAAGATATATAGCCGGGTAAGTGATTATCCATTGTATTGATCTTAGAAGTGATTCTTCAATTTGGTGCCTTATAAATCCATTTCATTTATAAAAGTCAAAACCTAGAAATTTTTGCAGGTTTGTAATGGAATTTGATTTTATTCTTTTTTCATTCAGCAATTTACATGTGGCTGATTTGGTCATATTAAACTTCATTTTGAATTTGTTGGTATAATTGGATAAAATTGTTTCTAATATGGGAATATACTTGCTGGAGGAAAGACAGATAAGTAAGTTGTCTATATAATTGATGTGTGCTATCTCTCATCCAATTGCAGGCATGTATACTCCCAGAAGTGCCCTCATATTCTTAATCAACATCAGATTAATATAGCCTATAAATAATAGCATGCTTAGCAGAGATCCTTGGGTATTGAGATTGTAAGATCAAACCCAGGGGCTACTTTGCCATTCATTGTGATAAATATGAGTGTATTTGTTAGTAGGTTGACAATAATATTAAGGTAGACCTTTGGCCTTTCATATTCCTGGAGAATGTATATCTGGATATTTGGTCTGATGGAGTTAAATGTCTTCTTGATATCCAGTTGGATGGTGATTGGCTTAGACATTTTTAGCCCCTAATATAAGCTAGAAGAAGTTTCATTTTGCCAATGGAATTAATCAATGACTCCCCACTCATTGCATATTGATCATTATAAATAAAGTTGAGGATTTTGTTTTGTATTTGATCTTTGATTAGTTTCTCAATTATTTTTATTAATAGGGTATCATCAAAATGTGTTTTAGGTTATTTAGTTCAGAGGCTTTCAGAATATTGGGTATAAGTTTTTGATCTTTCTGTGATCCTGTGTGAAGTGGTCAATCATGGCTTTGATTATGGATGCCAAGAATTATTCCAGATAGATGACAGATTTAAGTATTCTGTGTGTCTCTGGGTGATTTCTTTCTGGAAGAATCCAAATTATAAGTCATTTCTTCTTCAAAGTTATATCACGAAAACTATCCTGGTCAAGGTATATGGCCTCACTGATGTCCATGCTCCTTTTCAATTGAAGCCTTGCTTGAAAATGCTGCAGAATAGTATTTTTTAATCTCTGGACCTATTAGTGCACTGTCTTTTATTGTCAATAATTGTCATACAACTTTTTTTATTTTTTACCTCCCATGTCCATTGAATGTAACTATTAGACCAACCCTGCTGGTCTGACAGAAATCACCAAGCCTGTTTGATGGATAAATATTCTGCCAGAGATGCTCTGTCAGTCTTTATATTGAACTTTCAGAGCAAGGTCCCATTTAAAAAATTCAGTATTTGAGGTGGATGGTGTGGTTGATTTCATTTTATTGTCTATTGATTCCAGATCTGTGAACAATCTTATTGGTCCTTTTTTGTTGAAGGTCATTTTGTTGATTAAGTATTAGAGAATGAAGATGAAGAAGAACCAAGCCTCTTCCATCAACATTCTTAGGATGTCAATTTTATGGAAGCAGATCTAGGCTTCAGAGAATAGTTTTTCTGGAGTTGTATTGAGTAGCATTCTAATAGTTCAGTCCATTCCATCAACGATTGCTCTCCAGATGTCGACTTCCAAGCATGTATTTGGAGCAACATGTTCAGATAAAGAGACAGGCCTGAATTTACCACCAATGTTAAAGTCAAACTTGGCCAAGTAATAAATTAGGTAAATGTCTTTTTTATGTAGAAGGAAAAGACATTGTTGGCCAATATGCTTTTTCGACACAGGACCATTCTGTTGAAACAGTGAACATACTTTTTATTGAATTTGTCATATGTTATGTTGAATTCACTCATGATAATTATTGGTATTGATAGGGTGTGATGACTGAGTTTATGATGTCAATCATGCTTCTAATTAAGTTTTGATCATTTTTCAAGTATAGGTAGATTAGATTGATCTGAAATTTATGATAGGTTAAATGTATGATTAAACAGTTTGAATTGAAATGTAACATTCTAAAGCTAGTAGGAGAGTCTAGTCTGGAATTTATTAGAATCATCACTTCTTTTTCAGCAGTCATTGGGGTTGAGCAATTGAAATAGCTGAGATTTTGGAAGATTAAATGAATTTTGTTATTTGAATTATTATGAAGTTTAGTTTTAACCATGCATATAATATTGGGTTTAGGTTTAACTATTCAAACTTTTATTGCATGAACTCTATTAAGTGTGTTAAGTCTGCAAACATTAATTCCAAAAAAATAGCTTCATTTAATTCCTATTTCATGATATACACTTGAATTGGCTCATCAGCTACTCATTAGCTATTTTCTATTCTATCATTGTGATTATATATTTTTCCTCTGTAACATTCAAATGAATATTATGTGTATAGATTACATTCCTCAGTTGATCAAATATGTTGGCTGAGATTTGTTGATTTTTATAAAGATTTTGATCTTCAATATAAGTTCATCTTCTTGTCCCGATAATCTTGAATTTTCTTCTCTCTGTTAGTCATTGTATAGCAGCCTGTGGTCTCTGGGAATGGTGATTTTTTCCATCCATTTCTGATCTTCATAACTACTTTGGCTTAAAATGGGTGGATAGATTGTGTGATAGCTCTTTTTCATGTGCATTATTGTCTTCTTTTTTCTTCTTTATTTTTTCCATGGGACCATTTTTATTTGAATCACCTTAGTTTGACATTTTTCAATGTTTTTTTTTGTCTATAGAATACCATGTAGAGTAAACTTCTAGATTGCTCTCTGTCATAAAGTTATTTGGGATGTAATTATTTATTATTTCATTTGCACCAGGTTCACTTTACCTGATTTTTTCATGTATATGATTGTTTACCTATGAAACCAGTTTGGTTATGTTGCTATATATTGTACTGGCTTGGTCTATTGATTTTTCATATACCAGGGTTTTATAAATTTGTGATTATTGTTTTACTTATCTCATTGAATAGACATTCAATTTCCAAAGGTTGTAGTGTTACATTTGTAGAATTAGTATAAGTACTAATGCTGTTTTTCTGTTGATTTCTGTTTCCATTCTGATTCCCATTCAGTTGGATGAGATTGATTGAGATATTTTCATTAATATTTTGCATATTTATTGTCCTCTTATCTTCTTTTTTTGATATATATATATATATATATATATATATATATATATATATATATATATATATATATATATATATATATATATATATATATATAACTACACTATTTTTAGTGCAACAGTTTTTATATATTCTGACTTCTCAATCTCTAATGAGGTGAGTTCTTGATAAGCAGTAAAAATATTGAGTTTTACACCATGAAAAGTGGCAACCATTGGTGATCCAAATAAGGATATCAGCATTGGGATGTCAATGGAATATACACCATTACTTAAGGTAGCTGTATTTAAGATATTTCGTCCATTAGTCCTGTTGTCATATATATATTTGAAATTTTTATTCTACCAAATTTGCCAATTATGTTTTTGAAGTCTGTTTGTCCAAATCCCATTAAGCAATTCTTTATTGTTCCAGCTAGGATGATGGCTCTATTGATCTCTGTAGTACATAGTATTTACCCTTCAAAACTTCTTATTGTGTTCATGAAGACATTCTTTTGAGCATCGATTTTGAATTCTACCATAAAATATGTCATGCAGATGGGTAAGAATTTGGTTGATACCCATCCAAATGTCTTTGTTCCTTACCATGATGTAAAACTTATCGATTGGAAATTTGTATAAATTATTTTGTTGAATAGTTATGGCTAGTATTAAGGTTTCATCATTAATGTAATTAGAAAATGAGTTTGAAAGTAAATCAGGGATGAAATTCTTAAAACTTTTATTAATGTTTTTGTATTCTTCTTATGAAATCTGTTTGGAATCATATATTTTATTTAGTATTTCAAGTTGAGAGACTTTATCTGTATATCAATATCAATGATGTTGGGAATGGAATTTTTATAAGAAATTAAAGATTGTCTAATTTCCTGATAAATTTCATTTCTGTAATCATAGCCTTAGTATAATATTTCTTATTTAGAGTAGTTGTTTAATAATTGGATGATTTACTATGCTTTGATTCTTGTTTAAATAATTTTACATTAATCTTAGCATGTTCAAATTTATCAAAATTTTCAATTAGTATTTATTCTTTAATTGTTATGATTTGTGATGTGATATATTATAGCTTCTCTTTAAACAAAGTTAAGAATCTCTCAACAATTATGCATAGATAAACTTGTTAGCTTTTTTATTTTATTTTCCCCAGTCTAAGTTTTTCCATATTCTGCTCCATCCCATTTCCACAGCATAATCTTTCTCTTTAGAGTTTTCACCCTCTAGCAGTCTTTCCCCATATTCATTGATAGGAGTTTCCTGTCTTATTAAATCCTTTCCAAGCTGAGTTGGATTTAAACTAGTTTTGTTAACTTTTGTGTTTGTTTGTAAGAGTTGAAAAATACATTTGTTTTGTATGTTGAATCTTTCCTACATACTTCATGTTGAAATGACTGTTCATTTTAATTACACTTATCAGTAACTAATGTTTTAAAATAATTTCCATCATCTGGTTTTATTTGTTCTCTACAATAAATATCATTTAATATTGAAGACAGATTAGAATAGTTATTATAGGAGTCTAAGAGTTGAAATTTAGATTGTTTTTTTGTCTTTTAAAGAGGCATTTGTCATGAAACCCTTGACTCTAATCTATCCACAGGGCACTCTGTTATTGTAATTGGTCGGTGCTGTAGCATGTCAGTAATCTCGTTATAGCCATTTTTAAGTTTCATAATTTAAATAATTAATCAGTATTAAATTGAAATTTATATCTTTGGTTTCTGGGTCCAGTCTCTACCCTGAGCTGATATATATGCTCCTACTTTATTAAATTAATAATCTTACAATAAATATTTTGTGTAAAATATATCTTAAAATGCTTATATGGAATATTTAAAAGAAAAGATAGTAAATATTTTGCATAAGACTGGTATATCATTTGATAATAATAGCCATCACTTTCAATAGGAATTGACATAACATAATTAGGCACCACTTAGTGATTTTTTTAAATATGTCAATATTAATAATTAAAGTTTTAAAGAGAAGATATGCTAATCCTCACATTAAAAAGTCTGCATTTTTGTTACATTAAGTTATGTTTTATTTGTTTAATAAATTATGTGTTAAAATTATTCTGATTTCATGTTATTTCTCATTCCTATTTCAATCCAATTCAGTATTAGTCTGGCGCCCAACATGGGGCAGATTTTTAATCTAAAAATGGGGACCCATTGTTTTAATTAATTACCAGACATGGAAAACAAAAACTATGTAATGGTCTAGTTTAGTACATTCACATAACAGAATTTGAATCCAGACAAAAAGACCAAAGCCAACCAGATCAGGATTGTGAGGTCATAAATCCAAACAAAACTTTAACTGATTTGCCAATACTCTATGGCACAATACCCCATGGATGACCACACTTGAAGTTACACATAGTATAACCACTTTTCATGGACAGCATAGACCAGGGAGAAACATGAGACTCAGAGGAATTAAAAATTATATAACCTAATTTACTTTCTACCAGCATAAAACTAAAGATAATTTTCATAAATGGTAATTAATGCACATATATATTTAACTAAGACTGAATTGGATTGAAATAGAAACAAGAAATAATGTGAAACCAGTATAAATTTAACTCATAATTTATTAAATAAATAAAACATAACTTAATTTGAGAAAAGCACACAAGATTTATAATTTGAGGATTTGTATATCTCCTCATTAAAATTTTCATTATTAATATTGACATATTTAAAGAAATCACTAAGTGATACTTAATTTAATTATGCAAATTCCTATTGAAAGTGGTGGCTACTATTATAAAATGATATACCAGTCTTAGGCAAAACATTTACTATCTTTTCTTTTAAATATTCCATTTTATCATTTAAAGAAATATT
Source organism: Epiperipatus broadwayi (assembly GCA_028023455.1). Lineage (NCBI taxonomy): Eukaryota > Metazoa > Onychophora > Udeonychophora > Euonychophora > Peripatidae > Epiperipatus > Epiperipatus broadwayi. The sequence continues at coordinate 818,426 of JAQFVV010006322.1, read as the reverse complement.
TAGACAAAATATTTATTGCAACACTATTAATTTAATAAAATATGAGTGTATAGCTCAGCTCAGAGTAGGGACTGACCCATAAACCATAGATATAAATTTTTCAGTTTAATATTGAATAATTAATTAAATTATGGAACTTGGAACTGGCTATAATGAGTTTACCAATACACTACAGCACAGGCAAATTACACTATCAGAGTGTTCTGCAGATAGATTAGAGTCAAGGGTTTTCATGACAAACACCAGTTACCATGGAACTGAACGTTCTGCTGCTAAAAAAGTTGGGGTGTTTTACACAACTGCTGGGAAGTATTACATCCATTCTTACTCATTTGTTCCCTGAAAGAATGTAAGATGGGGTGGTCTATCCCGAGGACCCATCTTCAGAAGAAGATGCAGCAAAATGTTAAACTTTGAACGTGAATTTAATGTATCTAATCTGCCAAGTGAAAGTATGACTTTTAATTATTACAAAATATGAGGCAGTAGTCCAGTCAGTATTACTATCATGAGTAAATTCTAACAATGCTATATAGAATCAAGTAACATTAGAAGAATAAATAAAATATAATAACATTATGGTTTATAGGTTTAAATCTATATAATTTATTACAAGTGAGGTGAAAGTATATTGATCGAATGGACACATAATTGCTGAATATACTGTTGTATTACTAAGGCTATTTAGAAATATCAATAAGATGAAAATTTAATAGGAGACCACAATATATTTAAAATTAAATAAAAATTATAGAAATTTGAATCAGTGAGCATCGATAATGTTATTAAAAATATTTTTAAGGAAGATATTTGCAATAATATCTCTGAATATTTATTTTGTTTGAATGTGTGCTGCTTCAAAGCATAGGCCTATAAATAACAATGAAGGATTATTAAAGGTTCAACTTCAGTGATAAATGAAAGAATTTAGAGTAGTTTACATTTCAGTTTCCTTAAGATATTAAAGAAATAAGCAAGTTATATAAATGATACATTATTTCATTTAATGGGAATGTATAATAAAACATTTATGGAATTTAAAAATTAAATTATTTTAGTTTGCTAGCTAAACTTTGGAGTAGAAAATTTGAATTTAGAAACACTTCTTTAACACAGAGCTCTGCATTTAATAGTTTGGCATACCGTTTAATTGCTGGCTGGATAACCAAGTGTGGGATTTTCAGGTATCATCTTCTTGAGTGGCTGTTACAGGATGGTTTATTGTGGGCTCTGATGGTTTAAGCATAGTCTGGCAGTTGCACATCATTCTTCCATGGATTCTAGAAAAAGCAGTCACCTTTCTCCAGCCAGATATATCAAAGATCGATCTGACATAGATTCACCATGGTGACACTCTTGGAAAATTAATGACTCCATACTTCAAGCTTCAAATATACCCTATTTATGTTTTTCTTACAATGCACTTAACTGTAAAAGAATTTATTTTGCCTGGAAAGCCATTAGCTCTTAAAATATTACTTTAAATTATAAGATTTTTTTTACCAAATTGACCAAAATGCTTTGTTTTGGGTTTCCATGGTGGCTTAGATCCTCTTCCAGGTTCAAAATATTGCTACTTAGCAATATTAATGAATACAATTTAGCAGACAAATTTGGATAAAGCAATTATCAAACATTGATTTAGCCACAGGTGTGGTAGACTTAATGCAAATTTGTTTACGACTAACTTTTAACCTTTTTGCTCTTTTACAAAATTAAATCATGTTTATGTTTATATATATATATATATGATCAATAGATGGCGTCTTTACCATATGTATACCTATATATATATATATATATGATTCACCTATATATATATATATATATATAAGGTGAATCATATATCCACATACAAATTTATATTTAATAAATTGACATTTCTAAAATATAAAAGTATAATATTAAATTTTAAACTTTATAAATAAATGATCTAACACTATATTCACTGTAACAACTATTAGCCTATGTATGTACAGTGTTTATTCATATGTCCATATATAATGCTGCACACCCAGTCATGATAGTATGGTTTAGATGTTTATTTTAATAAAATAAATATTTTAATATGGTTTGAACCTAGCACAGATAGGTTTGGTTGTTATACTGAAAAGTGTAATGAGAAGAGCTTGAACCTCACCATTGCCATATATATATATATATATATATATATATATATATATATATATATATGACTATAGATGGCGTTATACCAAAAACACCTTCAAGCGTTTGTTTACATAAATGTCAGAGCGAGTATTTCACTATCTCTAACTTAATTTCCACCTTCATATCATGATTTCAAGCTATTTGCTATCATCAGTGAAGGACAGGATTAAGAAACTAGATCTAAAACACAAACTCTGAGAGTTTAAGAAACAGTTTCTATTCAGCTTGCAAGCGTGAATCTTTTAGACATGTAATGTCTTCAACCTCAGCATCGCATGCCAGATAGCTACATGGGTCTGGTATCAGTTCAGCATCACCCCATAGTAGAAGTCTCTGCAATATATATCATTGCAAGAAAAGACCTCAAAGGTACATTTATGAAAAACAAAAAACACAAGTTAAAAACTTGCATACGCTTGTATTTATGACTATAGATGGCGTTATACCAAAAACACCTTCAAGCCTTTGTTTACATAAACGTCAGAGCGAGTATTTCACTATCTCTAACTTAATTTCCACCTTCATATCATGATTTCAAGCTATTTTCTATCGTCAGTGAAGGACAGGATTAAGAAACTAGATCTAAAACACAAACTCTGAGCGTTTAAGAAACAGTTTCTATTCAGCTTGCAAGCGTGAATCTTTTAGACACGTAATGTCTTCAAACTCAGCATTGCATGCCAGATAGCTACATGGGTCTGATATCAGTTCAGCATCACCACATAGTAGAAGTCTCTGCAATATATATCATTGCAAGAAAAGACCTCAAATGTACATGTATGAAAAACAAAAAGCACAAGTTAAAAACTTGCATACGCTTGTATTTATGACTATAGATGGTGTTATACTCTCCAAGTTTAATCCATCTTCTCCAATCTTTAGCTTCTCTTCTCCACAACACCCTTGCACATTTTCTTATTTCATCCATCCATATCACATGTAGTCTATTTCTGGGTGTTTTACAATCTTTTGAAATCCACTTTAAAATTTCAATTGTTCATCTATTATCATCTCTTCTAGCAATATGTCCAGCCCAACTCCATTTCAATCTTTTATTTTTTTCAATAAGGTCAGTAACACCTGTTTGTTGTCTTACCCATACATTGTGTTTTCAATCACTTCTTGTTACTCCCAACATACATCTCTCCATACTTCTTTGAGTGGACTGAAATCTCTGTATTGCTCTTCTATTAAGTGTCCAAGTCTCAGATCCATAAGTAAGAACAGGTAAAACACATTTGTTAAAAAACATCCTTTTCAAACACATAGGCATATTTCCTTTTAGTATCAAGTTATTTCTATCAAAAGCACTCCAACCAAGTTTAATTCTATGATTAATTTCCTCCATTATGTTTCCATCTGTATTAATAATATGACCAAGGTATTTGTAACTGTTAACTTCTTCTAATTCTTCATAATGAATCTTTATTTTCATATTTTGAGCAAATTGATTAAATATTACTTTAGTCTTTTTAACATTTATCTTTAGTCCTACTTTTCTACTTTCATCTGATAACTCCTGCAACATTTTCTGCAGCTCCGAAGCATTATTTGCAAAAACAACTACATCATCTGTGAAATGAAGAAATAGGGTATAAAATGAAATGGAACTACTAGAAAATTAAAGAAAGAAACCAGGTACAAAAATTGTGCAAATGAAGGATAAATTATGAGAAAGAATCACCAGTTAAAAGAGTGAAATAAGTCAGACAGCAAATAAGGATAAAAGAGAAGATGGACAAATGAGTCAATTCATTGCAAAGAAAACACTCAAGTAAAATGATTTAGATGTGGTGTACACTAAAGCCTTTTATCACATTTGGAGAGACTAAAAAGTATTGCAGTTTCATATTTGGCAAGATTGTGAAATTGTAGCTGTCATGAGAAAGCACATACAAAGTGTAGCTCAGGATTGTTGGCATACATTGGGTTTGAAGCATCAGATTTTGGGGATTTATAGAGATACTGATCTGTCCAGCTTTTGGAGTGAAGAGGGGCAGGATGATATATTCCATAAAGTATCATAAGAAAAGTATTTTACCATTATACACTCTTTCAAATAGGCATTTGTCAAAACTAATATAATTAACCACATATCCACTATTGGGTGGTGAAATTATCTGAACAAGTAGGGTTTATATGTCATTTGTGTTTTTAAAAATCATGTTAAGCAATAGTTATAGATCCCTGGAGAAAATTGTAGAATTGTTAACCACTTTAATCTATGCAAATAGGATCAAAAAATTCTTAGAGTAATTTAAAAGGCAGGAGCTGTATTGCAATAAAATAACTACAATGCAATTTACAAGAGATTTAGATATAACATCCGTAAAAGAAAAACAAAAACAAATGGAGACCAACAACTAAAGACATTTGCTGATATGTTTAAATTAAACAGTCTCTAGTAAAGCAGGTTATTTCAGAAAGCATTCTATTGGCAGAAGGTAAATATAATCCGGTGATCATTGAAAAGAGAGGAAGAATATGAAAAAAAAAAAACAAAGAAAAACATGTTTCATACCAATGGTGTAATTTAGAAGTTTGACCAGGTGATATTTTTTTACTTTTTTGACATTCGTTAAGTTAATGCTAAAATTTTAAGGATTCTCTATTTCACTTACTATTCAATTGTGATTTGTAAAAGATAGTATGACCTATATTACTTAGACACACTAAGTGTAAACTATTAATTTAGTTAACTAAAGATTTAATTAATGCAATGATATATGTGAAAGAATAAAACATTTTAATTATTTTTTTAATCTTTTGATAATATTTTATAAAGATCAAAAATAATGTTTAATCTAATTAAATTGGTTTTAATCTATTTAATGATAATGAATCTAAGGAATATACAATTTACTTGCATTGGGACTTGTCATAAAGGACTCTTTTAATTTGAATTAATTGTATTGACATTTGATAATTATAGTGCAAATGTCTTGGCTTATCTGAAAGTATTAGTAAAATGGTGCTTGGAGAAATTTTATAAATGTAAAGAAAAACAATGCCTCACTTTTATAAAAAGATAATTGATGGCATGATAAATCTTCTTTTCGGTTCATTAAGGCAGTTTTTAAAATTTTCTGCCTGAATGATTCTTACAGCTGAAATAAATTAATCAAAAATGCCAAAAGCCGATTTTAACATTCTTGGTAGACAATATGCATTGCTAAATGTTTACAAATCAACATTTCACTTTAAGCAATAACTTCTTTCTTCATATAAAGTCAATTAATTAGAAAATTATTTGCCTGCAATGACCAAATATCATCATCACTCCAGATAACTCTCAATATATCTGCAATTAGAATTATGATTGATGTATATACAAAAATTATATACTTATTTTGGAACTTTTTATGGAAAGAAAATGGTTGACACTCATCACAACATTATGTTAAATTAATGTAAACTTTTATCATAACTCAGTAAGCCCTAAGTGATATTATTTAGTTTTTTTTTTAATTATGCAATATTTGTGTTGCCTTATTAATGGTTCAGATTTAAGCAAGGTTTATGAAATTCATGTTAACTTAATACACGATAGATTGTTATATAATGTAATATTTCCATTAAAGAATATATTTTTTATTGATAAGCTGTGGTATAATTAAGGACGAACATAACAGAGCTTTTGCATTTATACTGTTGAGAATAAAACGCATGTTATTTGTTTGTTTTGTTTGTTTGTTTTTTACTTTTTTTTTATTATTATTCTTACAAACACATTTTTTTATTTGACGAGTACTCTTTCAATACACTGGATAACTAAATTTCAAGCTGCTAATTCATTTTATATATATATATATAATGGTCATTAATTAAAACAAAATTGTAGTTATAATAAAAATAATAAATTTAACGGTAATAAAATATTATAAACAATCCTTAAATCCACAGAAGTACTTTCGGTTTAAGAAATTAATCGAAAGTACTTCTGCAGATTTAAAGATTGATTATAATAGACAATTACCATTAAATTGATTAGTTTTATTATAATATATATATGATTGATTCTAGAAGGAAAATTTATTTAAAGTTATAATATTATCATACCATTCATGTTTGTACAAATATAGCTCAATTGTAAATCCACTAGAAGTATATTTGATTTGCAATAAAATTATTGTTTTATTTTCATAGTTGTTACTTTGAACACTTCTGAACCATGGTCTGTTATATTGCTACAGGTCTTATGGTATTATTTTTGACTTGTATGTAGTTTTAAATTTTTATATATTATCTTTACATATGTCAAGTTTGAAACAACTTAACTATGTATTCTAATAATCATTCGATATATAATTTGGGTCATTGAGAAAGTTATTATATCATTAGATTTTATTTATTATGGTTTGGGATTCAATCACCCTGCACTCATGTTATATAAAAAAAAAAATCACTTTTGTACAAGCTGAAGATGTAATGAGAAACGGGTAAAAGTAAGAATATGAGCAGGTGTTATTTGAATGCTCATATACAGGATTACTATTTAAATAATTTTTTTAGTTATTATTTCATTCATTATGGAATCTAAAATTATGTAGAAATAGTGATTTATGTAAGAATAATAATCCAATCACTGTGTAAAGAAGGGTTATTTTAGTTGTAATTATACCTGAATAATGATTATTTCAAATGGTATATTTTTTTATATTTTTAAGTACTTTTTTTAAAGTATTTATGTATTTTTTAGTAAACATATTGTCAACAAAACCATTGCCTAACAATTGTGGTTGAAGTCTTCCTCACAGTTGCTTTCTAGATACAAATCTCTAAATACATTTTTAATCTAGATGTGATAATTCGTTTTATATCTATAAACAGTGATATTGATCCCATCAATATATGTATATCTTCACATGGAAAGAAATTTTCTAGGTTAGTATAAGCCTGTTTGTACAATCATGTGGTACAATGCATGTGTTACTATTCGAAATAATATATAAAATATAAACATAACATCAATTTAATTAATATCATATATATTAAATAAAGTTTGTTTATAAAATAGTTTTGTTATGCTTTTTTCTAAAACAAAAATATGTTAAACAATTTTCTGCAAAACGATGACTTCAGATTTCAAGCTATTTAAAGCTTTATTATACACACGCATACATAATATGATATTTCGATAAGTGATATATATATATATATATATATATATATTAACTTATAGCAGAAACATTTTGTGATATATATATATATATATATATATATATATCACAAAATGTTTATATATATATATATATATATATATATATATATATTAGATTCCAACCAGTCACAACCTAAACATTCACAGTAAATATAGTAATCGATATTTCTCACTGCTGTCAAGGCAACCGTCTCACCTTTTCAATAGCAAGAATGGAAATCCATTCTTACTAATGGTCCATTGAATATATATGGACACTTAAAGATTGCAACTTAACTAGAGAGTATGAAATATTGTTACAATGGAGTTTAAATAAACCTCTTTAAACATGAATAAACATGTCACTATAATGCACACTAATAAATAGTCATCTATAACATTATTTAATGCAATACTTTTAAATTACCCATGCATTATTTAGAAATAATAAGCAAAATAGTGCCTAAAGCTAATATGGGATAATGATGTAATTAGATTCCAACCAGTCACAACCTAGACATTCACACTAAATATAGTAATCAATATTTTTCAAATAAAAAGTAAGATGGCACATGGCTTATATATAGCAGGCCCATATGATTTTTTCAGTTGGAGAGCTGACTTTCAAGAAATGTAGATGTCTAAAAGTTTCAGATCTTCTTCTTGACAAGTAACTTTCTAGATAAATTCTTACCCTGAATTGATTTTTTGAATTTAATGTCCCAACTCCTCACTGAAGAGACTCATAGGTCAAAACTGGTCTGCGGATGGGGACAATCCAAGATAAAATGATTTGAACGCCTTCTTTTGTAGTAGCATTTATCATAAATTAAAAAAAGAAGCTTGTTTAGAGCTATTAGCATTCTCTTAATTATATATATATATCAACAAAACAGTTCAATATTTATATCAGTTTGATAATATAAAAATGAAAGAAAGTAATATGTTTACAAAATATTTCGAGAATGTTTTGCAAGTTATTTTTATTTTCACAATAGGAGCATCTTCAAAACGAAAAAAAAAAAAAAAACAACGAACGTTTTGGCTAGAGAAGGATCTTCAAAAAAAAAAAGGAAAAAACATTTGCCAATTTTTACTAATTCATCGGTTCATTTGCAGAATGAATATTAAAAACGAATTAAAGCGGTTCTAAATTTTATTAGCCAACATAAAAAATAGTAATCCAAACATCTATGTTGGAACAAAACATTTAAAAGAAATTATCGTTACTATTAATATACAAAAAAAAATTTAAGGATCGATAGATAAATCATAATTGAAATCATCTAAAGGTTAGATACTTTAATAAACTTTTTCTAAGTTTTATTTTAGTATTCGTCAATAATCGGAATTATAACAGGAATTGATTACTATTTTTATGTAATAATATATATCTTAAAATACTCACATGTATGCTTACTATATAGTGTAAAAAGGTACATAGTAAAATCTGTATTAATATTAATATTAAAAGAATGTCCTTCAATTGTCAATTTTTTATTGTTATTATTAATAGTGATGCACATATTTTCGCTATGTGGTATTTAGCATAACTCATCAATAAAGAAATACATTTAAAGAGAAATGTGTAAACATAGGTATTTTTTTGAAGATAAGATTAATATAACTATAGTTGTAAGCAAAGAGAGTCACATAAACTTTTTTTATATTTATTAAGAATGAATATTTATTAGATCTGTTGTAATAATATATGTCTATAAATTTTTGATCCAATTTTATGAGGCTAAACACCATATGGATAGAGCTGTAACTTATTATACTACATGTTATTACTAAAAAAAGATTGTTTACGATGCAACATATATGTAAGCATTTATAAAAAAATGGTATTGTTGAAAAGAACACTTATAGGAATATATTTCTGAAGATAATTTTATTAATTGTTATTTTTTAAAAAAATTGGATTTCCAATATTGAATTACTTGAATAGTAATAGGTTGCATTATAATGATTGTGGATTTATAGTTATTTAAGAGATAGCCTTCATTCTAATAAAATGCATTTTCATATATATGTAAATGACACATGTAAATCAATAAGTTCTATACATTCACGAAAGAACATATGTGAATGAAATGAATATTATTGTTTTGCTGTTACTTTTATTTTATTATTGACATTCACTTTTACTTTTTAAGTTATTTTATCTAAAGATAATAAAATGATTTTGATTACTTGTTGAAGTTCTAATTGACATTTATATTATCAATTATTAAAGAATGAAGATATCAAAATATAAATTCTTTATATTTATTTACTTTATAGATCTAATTTAGACTCATTAAAATGGCAAGTTATTTTTTAGTATTATATCCAACAACTAATCCCAAATCTCATTAATAAATTTTATTGTTAAATTTGTAAGTTATAAATTTTAATTTCAGAGAAATAACACTACAAGGTATTGCCTTTATTATTATTATTATTATTATTATTATTATTATTATTATTATTATTATTATTATTATTATTATTATTATTATTATTATTATTATTATTATTATTATTATTATTATTATTATTATTATTATTATTATTATTATTATTATTATTATTATTATTATTATTATTATTATTATTATTATTATTATTATTATTATTATTATTATTATTATTATTATTATTATTATTATTATTATAAATAATTTATTTGTGTGATAACATTACAAGAGCTTGTCTATTCCCTTTACTGATTATTGTTACAATTTAGTATAGAAATCAATGAAACTTCTCTTTCTTCATTTTTTACATTTAAATCTGCTTTTCATATATATATATATATATATATAAAAGGTCACATTATATATATATATATATATATATATATATATATAATGGTGACCTTTTGAATGGGCATGAGTAATTAAAGTGTGTTGTATCAATAGTGAATAACTGCATTGTACTAAAAAAAGATGAAATAGCCTTAAAATTTTAAACTTTTTCTATTAATGGTCCAAAAACTTATATGTGAGCCAACTGTAAATTTTGGTTAGCAATTTTACAAGCATCTATTGTTATTATTATATTTTATAAATTGTTTAATGTAAGGAAGGGGGGGTGGATTATTACATAAAGTGCTGTTATAGTAGTTAAATTGATGCAAAGTTATTTTATCTATTTATTAGATGGTGTTGGTATTTGTTTGAATGGTTTTCTGATCTCTTATTCATTGACACTAATCCATGTTCAGATATTGATGAGTGAAATGTTTAACCTATAGTCATATTAATTATATTTAGTCATGATAATTTAACATTTGTGCAGAAGTATATGTGCATGCATGTATGTCTGTATTATGTTTCATTTCATTTCCATATTTTAATTACAATAAACAATATTACATTCACGATAAAACAGTTAAATTATAACAATTATCTTTAATAATTTTACAATTTTTTTTTAAATGATTAATGGATATTTGGATTAGTAAATTATTTAACCAATTTAAATAATATTATCAAACATTTTTATTTAATAATTAATTAATATTCATTTGTTTCAAGTTTGTAAAAAGTTATTTTTTTGTTTTATTTGACTTGATTTAATTGTGAAGATCAAAATCTTTTTTTTTTCAAAAAATATTTCTTTAATATTTAATTAACTCCTGACTGCAAAGAGTGGAGTTAACCTTTGGAGGGTGAAAATGACCTTTTGATGGAAGGAAGAAATTTCTATTTAACTAATAGTCACTAAAAAAAAATTGCTTATTATAATTATTGCCTTAGTTCATTCTGCCTGTGACCAGTATATATCTCTTCCAGAAGTCAAGTTAATCTTAAAGCTTCAAAGTGAATTCTAAAATTCATAAGAAAATTCTACTTACCATAAAGTCTTCAACTAAAATGTCTGGCTAAAATATAAAAAAAAAGGTATATCAATTTTGTTTCCTTTGCTCAATTTAAGCATTTAAATTAACACTCTCATATTTATTTTCATTCTAAAGATGTCTGCTTATGCTATTAAATTAATGCTATTCTATTTACTCATATTTATTATTACTAAGAAGAAAGTTAAAGTGCATGAACTCTCTAAGCTGATAACTAAATTGTGTGAATTCTATAATATTTTGTGGAAAACTATCCAGATCAAATTAACAGAATCTACATTAAGCCCTCAATTCAACTTATATTCTACTTCTGCAAAAGTGAAGTTAAAATTAAAAGGATGCATGCAATTTATTATGCTTTATTTAAAATTATTACAGAATGCTAACTTTATATCTTGTTTATGCTTATAAAATAATATGTGCTTTATTAAAGAAATAAAGATATGACTTACCCAGAATAATTAATTGCTACTACTTACCAAATATATATGCCTAAATCGAATTGAAAGACTTTAATATTATATATTTTTGTTCTCTTCAATACATGGATATATTAAAAATAAAATGTTATTGTTTAAAGAAATTCAAATTTAATGTGGATAATTATCCGCAACTTGTTAAAGTTAATAATGTGAATGTTAATTTATAAATTATGAAAGCGAATATTTTCTGCAGGGAAATATGTTAAGTTATCATTGGATTAAATACCCCTAGAAGTGCTTAAAAATAAAGAAAAGAGTAAACCAATTAATAGCTGAAAATGTCTTTCCATGTCTCTATTACTATAAATATTTATTATTGTATGTGCTATATAAGTAAACTCTATTAGCTTTTGCTAAGAACATTGGAGAGTACTAATTTAAGTTTGAATTGTAAATGTTCATCATAGAAATAATTTGTTCTTCATGTCTCACGTCTTTACTAATACGAACTCATTTTGGAATTTATCTCCTTATTGTTTATTAAATGCTGGAAAAGAAACTCTGCTAGTGAAAACTTTGCTTTTAAGTCCAAGGTCAAATGACTTTTATTTTCTTTATATTTTTTGTTAGATTATTATTCATCATGGATGTATATGATAGATAGATAGACAGACATATTTAATGTTATACTTTGCTTATATAATTATGCTATTTATGAACTTCTAGAATGTGCATTCGTATTCTAGTTTCCACATCTCTGCATCTCATACATCTATTACAAAATAGGTGAATTATTTTATAATTCTGATAATAAATATGCTGAAATATGATAATATTGTTTCCTAGATCCAGACATTACATGAAATATTTTACCACTTGATAAACTTATAAAAAGGTTGCCTAGTTAGTGTATTATTTAGATAGCTATGTGAGATTAAAAGATACCCTATTTTTTCATTATCTAATTGCTAGCCCAGTACAACACTATTTAATTTATTTCATTATATTTTATTATAATTTAGAGTTATAAATTACTGTCTAATACAGTGTTTTTAGTCTAACTGTGTTATAGATTCCCTGAGATCTGATTTTATATTCTCAGATTAACATTAACTTATCTATTTAGATTAGGATATGCTGAATAATAGAGTTATTTAGTGTTATGCTTTTCTATCCTGTCAAAGTTGTGTTGAGCTAATATAGAGTTTAACTGGATGATGGAAAATATCAAATTGAAATTATATTTTATTAGTTGGAATAAATAAAACTCTGCTAGCTTTTTTCATTTGGTTAATTACTCAATAAGGTTTATATTTTATTTAATAGTTTATAGTATTTCTTCCTTCGTTTATTTATATTCTATGTGTTATGAACTTTTTGTAACCTCCCACTGAGCAAAGCTGTAAGATAAACATAAGTAAAAGAGTCTCAGTATCAATTTTAAATCAAATAAAGTGTTAAATTATTCTATTCATTAATAGAATTGGTGCCCTTGGCATTTGCTCATATAATGTATATGAGCATTGTTGTTTGTGTGGATTACAATAATAAAACAAGTTATACATTTTGTAACTAGCTTTTAAGCTTGTATTTAAATGATCACTAGTTGGAGCTTACCAATAGCTCTAAACAAGCTTTATGTTTATAAGTGACAAAAGATAAAGAATTAAAAATCTCTATTGTTAATCCCTACCTCCAGATGAATTGTTTTCGAGTTTATGACTCACCTCAGGGCTGGAAATCTAGAAACTACATCTAAAATACTAACTCAAAAGTCAGCACTTATAAAACATGTTTCTATCAATTTGAAAGTCTGTACTTTTCAGACACATAAATGCCTTCAAATCCAGCATTGCCAAAAAGATAGCTACATGGTTCTTGATTCAATTAAGCCTCAACCTCTAGAAATAGCTATTGGAATCACAAAAGCCATCAAAAATGCACTTATAATAATTATTTTTAATAATTAATGAAACAAGTTATTACTTGTTTTATTAATTATTATTCAGGACCGTATAAGCTATCTTTTTTACAAAGCTGGATTTGAAGCCATTTATATGTATGAAAAGTTCAGACTTTCAAATTGATAGAAACATGTTTTATAAGTGCTGATTTTTGAGTTAGTATTTTAGATGTAGTTTCTAGAGTTCCAGCCCTCCACTGAGGTGAACCATAAGCTTGAAACCAATTGTTCTAGAGATAGGGATTAATGACAGAGATTTTAAATTCTTTCTCTTTTGGCACTTATAAAAATAAAGCTTGTTTAGAGCTATTTGTAAGGTCCAACTAGTTATCATTTAAATGCAAGCTTAAAAAGAAAGTTACAAAATTTATAACTTGTTTTAATAATTATTATAAGTATACCCTTTATGGCTTTTGTGATAATATATTGCAGAGGCTATTACTATATGGTGAAACTGAGCTGATAAGAAAAACAATGTGATTAATCTAACTAACATTAATCTTAGTGAGACAGAATGTTCACTCTTAAATAAAGGTTTATCTTTTTGCCCTATAATTCAGTCATTTTATCAAAAAAAAAATCTAAAATTCATCAGGATTTAGATAATTTTTCAAGGAAACTGAGATTAAGAGATTTTTTTGGAAACCAGTAAAGTGATACTATTGGGAAATTATGATCTTATTGGACACTGCCACTTCGAAGGGATATGTTATTAGATACATACATTGATAATGCATATCAGGATATTATTAATGAAATTAGACTTAAACAACATAGTAAGTATAAGAGTAATTTAACATTGAAAGAGATGAATTCATTACACAATTTAGTTAAGAGAAAGGATATTATTATAAAACCAGCTGACAAAGGTGGATTGATAGTAATTATGAATAAAGATGAATATATTAAAAAAGTTCTGGAGCTTCTAGATGATAAAATATTTTATGAGCCTATTTTACTAACCACTATTAATTCATTATTCAAGGGTATATTTTTTAGTTTAAAAGATACGAGAGCTAGGGGTCTCATAAATAATAATGTATATAAAGTTTTAGTACCAACCAAAATTCATCCTAGTAGTTTTTTTTTTATATTTTGTCAAAGATTCATAAACCATGTTGTCCAGGCATATCTATTGTAGCATGTATTGGTAGTCCTACAAACAATATTTCAACGTTGGCTGATAATTTTATTAAATTTATTCCACTATCATATAATTCTTATGTTAAAGGTACAACTCATTTTCTTTGTATGTTAGAAAATATTAAATCTAAATTACCAGATGATTGTTTTTGGTTACTTTGGATATTGTATCACTGTACACTAATATACCTCATGATGATGGAGTTGAGGCTTTAAATGTGCTTTACGAGATAGAAAGTATGATCATGGTCTTATTACTACTATGCTTGAATTAATATACTTGGTTTCAAAAATAATTATTTTACTTTTGATTCTAGATTCTATATACAGAAACAATGTACTGCAGTGGATACAAAGATGGCACCAAGTTATGTGGGTATTTTTATGTCAAAACTAGAATCCTCTATACTTGAAATGCTAGGCTGAAACCTCATAGTTGGCTTAGATATATAGACAACATTTTCATGATATGTCCACCTAATGAAGTTGAACTTTGTAATTGTTTAGGTTATTTAAATAAAAATATTAATTTGACAATGAACTTTTTGAAATCATTTTCTCATTTACTTGATGCTGAAGTTATTTACACTAATAAAGTGCTTATTACTACTGTATATAGGAAGCCAACTATGAATAACCACTGTCTACATTTTTATAGTAACCATCCTAAACATTTAAAGGTTAATATTTTTTATAGTCAATTTTTAAGAATGAGGAAGATTTGTAATAATGAGAAATATCTCAACAAAATAATAGTAATTTATATAATAGATTTGGCAGTATGAGGTATCCTAAGACATTGTTGGATAATGCAGTAAGGAGATCTTTAATTGATAGAAATAAACTTATTTTATCTAAAAAGAGTAAAAACCAATTACATGTTTCAGAATTGGTTCTTACTTTCAATAGAGATATATCTAATTTTAACCAGATAATAGTGTAACATTTTAACCTAATACACTCTACAGATTATTTAAAATCTATTTTTTTCTGATCCACCTAAGGTTGTATATTGAAAAGGATGTTATTCATGTGAGGATAAAATATGTTTTACATGTAAACACGTTGTGTCAAAAGTGATCCTAAATACTAGGAATCATATTTTAAATGGTATATTCCTTATTATGTTACACATAAAAGTGTAAATTTGATATATCTGATAGAGTGTAATAGATGTTTAAACCAGTATATAGGCGAGTCAGCAATTAGTTTTCATGTCAGATTGACTAATCATAGATTTGACATTTTACATAAGAATGAAGATAGAATGAATTCTAAACACTTTAGTTTACCAAATCATTCAATTGATGAATTAAGAGTAGTAATTCTGCTAGAGGGTTTTCCTTCTATAAGAGAGAGGAAACAAAGGGAAAGGTTTTTACTTTTAAATTCAAGACCTTAGACTCTCATGGATTGAATTTAAACATCGAAACAATTACATCTTTATGTTACCTGGTATCCTAAAAAAATGCTATATGGGAGTTTTTTTATATGTGAAAATTTTTCTTATATGAGATGTTTTATGTAAAGGTTGGATATATGGATATGTAATATATGTGTTTAGTTGTTAAATAGGTATATAATTAATTATAAACAATTATTGTACTTTGCACTATAATTTTTGATTAATATGTATACTTATTTTAGTTTTTTAACGAATATTAATGTGGACACAATCTACTTTTTGTATGTATGCGCACTCATACACATATATATATAATTTTTAATTTTGAATTTTTTATTTATTATTTCAATTTAAATAGAATTTTAGCTTAATTAGAAGAAAATGCAGTTTTTTTGTTTATTTTAAGTATGGATTGGGACAATTTTGTCATTAGTTGGGTAGATATTCTGTGTTAGATTGTGTACCAATCAGGGAAGGGGGGGTGTTAAATTTATAGTCTTTTATCAAATCTGTAATTTTTGAATATCACCATTTTACTGTGTATTTTTTATTTCTGATAAAAACCAGTATTCTGGTTGAAATATATTATTTATTGGATTTGTAAGTCTTTTTTATTTCCTTTGGTTTTATATATATAAAGTTAAAATAAATATTTTCCATTGATGGTTATTATAATAAAAATATAGAAGTCAAGAGACTTATATAAAGTGTGTTTATACATAGTAGTTCGAATATATTTTTATATGATATGATTTCTTACGTGAAACTAGTTATTCCACTCAATATAGAAAATCTATTATTTTTTTCATCTTCACTCAAGAGCATTTTTTTTAATGTCTTCAAAACTTTTGCTTGCTAGAAGGTCAATTTATCAAAATATATTAATTTCACCGGCCATCACTTTGAGTTAACGATGAAAATTGGTTTTAATGTTTATTCAACCGTAATTCCACGTTTTACTTATAGCCTCGATATTCTGATTTTTAATGGAATTCTTCTCTTCTGCAATCAACTACAAAGGATTAACTAAAGAATGCATTGTTATCAACCTTTTAAAACAACAACAATAAAACCTGAACATTATGAAAAAGTAATTTAAGTGAATAAAAAAGCTGTATTACCATTAATAAATAAAATCAATGATATAATAGTAGTAACAAATAGTTTTTTTTTAATTTATATAAATATGTTTTAAGGGAATGTGTGTATTTCAATTGATCTGAAATCTTTAAGATTTGCAAATAAATCAGTGTGTAATATGAATTTATGTTGATATGTAATTTTGTTTTGATATTAATGTACTTTTGTTCTATATTTTAACCCTAAAGAATGAAAAAGTTAATCAAGCAAAGAGTGATAGCCGTAACTTAATTTTAAAAAGAAAGTCATTGAGTTAATGTAAACTACAGGCTGTTGGATAAATTACGAACAATTAGTCCAGTTCTTTTTTTAGTTATTATTGAAGAATTTCTAGACAAATTAATAGGAATAAATAAATATTTTTATCAAGTAATTTCACGTGTGGAATAACTGTATTTCTGCAATCTAACAAGATCACAATCTTTATAATATTTTGCACAAATTATTTTTAAAGCAGCAATTTTACTTAGTAATCTGGACCATTTGATGATTGCTAGTTTAGCACAAAATACATATATTGGTAATTATTTATTTTTTCAACATGTGTGCGATCAGATGGGGCAGCAATATGAGATGGTATGGAGAGTTGAGGGTCATATGAAGATCTTATTTCGAATTCCTATATACATTAAATTATATATGTACAGGTGTGTGTAAAACTGTACAATGTATTAAATTACATACTAAAAATAAAGCATGTCAAATATCGTTTCTATCGTTCGAAATTTTTGAATGAAGCTTTAAGAGAATTTTCCCATAATTATTTTCAATAAAAAGCTAACTGAAAATGAAGTATAATAATATTTAACGTCAAAAGTTATCTAATTAATTAAATAAAGTTTATTTTTCAGAAATTGCCCAAAATAAAGAATTTACATATTAGTGGCTTTTAGTTGAGGACAATATTAATATCGATAAAAAATAATTTTACAAATTTTACCATATTATTTAAATGTATGCACATTATTTTATAAACTGTTTTAACGTTTGTGATATTATTGTTTAACATAAACATTATACCTATGAAAATAATATCTCTTTACAGAAAATAGCATATAAATGGAATGCAATAGTTTATCTTAAATAAAAGTAATTTCGTTTAACATAATTTATTTAAGTATGATTACATAATTACAAAGCTCTATATTAATATGCATTTGTCATTGGTAAATAGTTTTTATAGTGAAATGGAATATGGGGAATATATAATTACGTAGAATGTCTGCACCACCACTCAATTTAATGTTATGCCTTGATTAAAGCAAACGTTCAATTGTCTTTTTTATATTAGTAAGTATTCAAATCTGTTTGTGTATGTCTATAAAATATAAAATTTTCAGCATGGAAAAATAGGATTTTATTTGATCTACTGAAAAATAATAACCATGATATAACCAACAAATTAAAAATAACACTTTTTAAATTACAGTTTTAAAACATAACACATTATGGACATGTTAGTACTGAAGAACTAAGAATCACTTTCACAGAGAATAATCAAAT
The DNA here is from genome assembly GCA_028023455.1 of Epiperipatus broadwayi. NCBI lineage: Eukaryota > Metazoa > Onychophora > Udeonychophora > Euonychophora > Peripatidae > Epiperipatus > Epiperipatus broadwayi. The sequence continues at coordinate 799,694 of JAQFVV010006322.1, read as the reverse complement.
TTCATTTATTCTAAATTATAAAGTATTTTGATTGTACACAACAAGGAAGGATTATAGAAAGAAATATTATTTAAAAATTGAAAAAAAAAAAACTTTATATATATCAGAACAATTAGCATCTCAAATAAACAATTTTCAATAATCTTCAACATCTAATCTCATTCATGTTTTTGATTGAGTATATTAAATATACAAATATATGAATTTTGGAATTTCTGAAAAATTATATTGTACAGTCTGGTGAATATATGCAGGGTTCAAACTCAGACTTTCACATGACCTACTACTCTTAGTGGCATCTCATATTGCTGACCCACCTGATTACACACATGTTAAAAAGATAAATAATCACCAATATACGTATTTAGTGCTAAACCAGCAATCATCAGTTGGTTTAGATTACTATCTCCATGCATATATACAATCAGTGCTCAGCTTTATATTAAGATAGTCAATATTCATACTTTAATAGACAGGCTTCAAACTACTACAACCCACAACTCTTCAGCCTTCCATTTCATTGAAAATCTGATGATGGAACATTCAAATCTCATGTTAGTGCCAAGTTGTCATCCTATCCATGTTGACATAGTCATTCTGACACTTCATGTACCAGAGAATAATCCATATATACATGCATGTGCAAGGGATGGGCAGACCTTTTACACACTATTTATATAAATGAATACATCATTCAGGCTTAAACATGCATTTATATCTGTAATATATGTGGGGTTTAAACTCAGACATTCACATGACATACTATTCTCAGTGTCATTTCATATTGCTGACCCATCTGATTACACACATGTTGAAAAAATAAATAATCACTAATATACATATTTCATGCTAAACCATCAATCATCAGTTGGTCTAGATTACTATCTCCACACATATATACAATCAGTGCTCAGCTTTATAATAAGATAACCAATCATCATACTTTAATGAACTGGCATCAAACTACTCCAACCACACCTCTTCAGCCTTCCATTCCATTGAAAATCTGTTGATGAAACATTCAAAACCCATGTTATTGCCAAAGTTGTCATTCTACCCATGTTGACATATTAGTCATTCTGATCCCTCATTTACAGGAGAAATTGTCAGTTTAATTTAAGTTGATGCAAGTTTGTTTTATTTGTCTGCAGAATGTAATGATATTTGGTTAGATAATTATCTGGTTTATTTACATATAATATTCCAATTTATAGTATAAATAATGCAATATGATTGGCTCATCATCATAGAAACTGTCATTTTAATCAGATCAGTTTAGCACCTGTGGTACAGTGTTTATGGATGTTTTTGTATGCTTGTGACATCTTTCAATTTTAGTTCCCATTCATGTACTTTATTAAACCACCAAATATCATGTTTTATAGCAAAATATTTGATTTCCTAACCCATATCTTGAATAACCAGTTTAAACACAATTTAAATGAATTAATAGATCATTTGACCAGTGGATTATCAAACAGCAAAGACATTATCAAATATTTTATTTTTTGAAATAATTATAATTAGTTTTTATTTTGTATTTTAGAAATACAGAATAACTTATTCATGGTTAAATTTAATATTTTTTTTACAAAGTCAAAATATTTTTTTCATTCTTTTTTTTTCAAGATAGAAAGATTCTTGCATATTTTGTAACTAATTAAGCCAGTGCAATGGGAGGAACAATTTTTTTTCCAGAGTTGAACTTTTGCATGACCTTGGATTGATGTGAGAACAGATGCTTGGGTAATAATAAGGTATAATAGGAAAACTTTTACAAAAAGGTGGCTTTTTTTTTATTTCAATAATTCTCTCTCCATAAAAAGTTATTATTAGTACAATTTCACTTCTACAAGTTAGTTCTTCCATGATCCAAGCTTGAAAGTTAAAAACTACTATTAATTTTCTGGATGAAAACAGCTCAGAAAATCTACAAGGAAAAATAAAGAAGTAATATGCAGGCATAGACAAAAGTAAAATAAGGTATATCTCACTGCTTCTAACTTACTTGTTTAAATTCTAAAATCATCATTTGAAATGCATATGTGTGCCTATATTATAAATTTACTTAACTTTAATTTGTAACATTAAAGAAATAATGGAAATGTGTGTTTATATTTCAATTCTGTTTTGTCTAAATGTTATCTCTAATGTTAAAGAATTGAAATGTGTGTCTACATTATAAGTTTGATTTACTCATATTTAATCTCTAACATTAAAGAAATAACTGAAATGTGTAATTTTGTTATTATTCTGGAATATATATATATATATATATATATATATATACATATATATATATATATATAAAAAAGTTCAATATATATATATATATATATATATATATATATATATATGTTGAACTTTTTCATAAAACACTTCAGAGACTCTTTGTTGATAATTTTTCTAACTATAAAAAAATAAAGTTTAAATAAAAGGATGTGTGCAGATAATTTATTATAACCTCCTTTATTCTTATTATTATTGAGAAAAATATATATCTAACCATTAGTATCTGGAAATAAGAAACAAATGTGTGAGAAATGTGCTGTTTATGAAGAAGTTATTATTTGGCTGATGAATGACATTTGAAAATTTGAAACAAATGCTTAAATAAGTCTAATGAATTAAATAATAAATTATTGCTCTGTTTGTGCCTTAATAAGTACTTTTTTTGCAAAAATGGACATTTTCATTTGTGATATTGTCCGTGGTTTTATTAGTTATTGCTAAAAACTTTGAAATGCTGTTAAATTGAACCCAATTAATAATATTTATCTCCCTGTAGGAACTTGTTATGTGTTTATCCATATTTATGATTATACAAATGATCATCATCATTTAGTACCTGAACAAGATTTGTCACCTACAGACTATAAATGAACTTTTCATTCCACCCAAGAAAAAAAAGCTTTAATGATTATTATTTTTGTTATTATTCAATAGATAGATAGATTAATTGTTTGTCTTAATTTTTTTTTTATTTGATTATTATTTGTCTCTTCAACAATGTCTCACAAAGTATAATATGAAGGAATATTATACTGGGTAATCAGTGGTTAATTTAGTATAGTTTTTATTATGTGTGGTTATGTCTATACATGTGTGCTAGCAATATAAATATTTGTTTGCTATTTATGTTTTTGTGAAGAGGTAGTTATGAAAAATGTATTGTTTATTTTTGTGTTTTTAAGAAGTTATAAAGCTTATATTTTAATAATTATTTTACTCTAAATTTAAAGATTTGTCATTTAGCCCAAACCAGATGTTTGTTTTAATTTATGGTCTACTGACAAATACACTAAAAAGTTATTTTGTCTTGCTTATTTAATAATACTTATTATATTTACAAGTTAAAATATTATACTTGTTAGAAATGAGAGAGTTATTCATAATTTCTTTTATAACTAATTAATTAATGTCATTACAGTATTTCTTATCAAATGTGATTTGAAAGTGATATGCATTATTATGATTATATACCAGTCATTTATTTAATTCAGTTATAGAATGTTTGAATTGAAAGTAGAAATAATTTAATTCCCATTGGTTTCAAATGATGAAATGTGCCAAGAATAAGTGGAAAGTTTAAGGATTTATTTCATAGTGAATTTATTATTTTTTATAATTAGATTGAAATGTATTCCATGGCTATGTAGAAAGAAATTGTTTTTGTTATATATTTTATTGTCAGGGATTGGAAAAAACTCTCCCTTAATTTATTTTAATATTTGTCATGAGTGGATTATGGATTGCATTGTGAGGATTGAGAAACTTTCCTTAGCTCATTGAAATATTTGTCAGGAGTTGACTATATCCTCCAGATTAAGTAGCTGTACTTTATGAATTATAGTATGTGAAGTCAAGTAGTGTATTTCTCTTGTTTTCAGTGATGAGACGATGTTCACACCAGCATTTAAGCCTCAGAAATTAGGCTAGGAAGTCATTGTGTATTGTTATTTAAGTAATTAGAGGTAAGAAAGTATTTTATCCCTTATGTATTTGTGTGAAATGTGTTCCATCTTTTTTTCATAGCCAAGTGTAAGATATATTGCTTGCTGATAAGAAAAGAAAATAATGGTAGAATTGATTTTTTTCACAGAACAGCTGAAGTTGAATTAGTGTTGAAGCTTGATAGTCCATTGCCATCATCCATATTATGACACTTATCCCAATTTCATAAGTAAAGTGATTGGATTTAGTTATATTAACTATTTTATAACAGGTAGCATAATTCAGATGCATGCATAAAATATTATTAGTTTGGAAAGTATGGAGATAATCCATCATTAATGTGTAACTTTTTAATTATTGTTTCAAATCATATCATATTAATTGTTTAGATTTTATACCATCAACTTTTATTCTGTTTCACCTTCATTTTGAATAAGCAAGCAAAAAAAATAAATAAAGTGTAGCCATTTAATAGAATCATTCATTTCATTTGTGAAGAATATCATGTTCTCTTACTCTTAGATTTAAACCTCTCTCATATTATTTTAATGTGCATTTGAAGTAAAATGCCAAGAACATTAGTTTCACATTTTGTAGTTTTAGTACCAGCACTTAACAGAGTTTTATTTGTCATTAGCATATCAGAATTAATTTATAACTTGAGTATATTGAAAATGAAATATAAAAATAATTTTATATTTAATTATTCTGGTGTAATGTTTAAATAGAGTTTTCTTTCCCATAAACATATAAGAATTGAATGGTAATTTATGTGTATTTGAAGTAAAATGCCAATAACTTTAGTTTCACATTTCATGATTTTAGTGTCAGTCTTTAATTCAGTTTTATTTTTTATGGGCATAACAAAACTCATTGATAGCTTGAGAATATTGAACATGAAATACAAAAATAATTTTATATTTAATTAATCTGGTGTGATGTTTAAATAGAGTTTTTTTCCCCATAAGCATATCAGAATTGACTGGTAATATAGGTGTATTAGAAGTAAAATACTAATAAGTTAATTTCATACTTTGTTATCTTAGTGCGTAGTATTACAAGGTTTCTGTGCCATATGCTTATCAGAATTGGCTGATAGCGTGAATATATTTTATAAGCAATATACCAAGAAGTTTAGTTTCACATTTAATATTTTAGTGCCAGTATTATAAAGTTTTTTTTTTTGTAAGTCTATCAGAATGCACTGATGGCTGGCATATGTTAAAATAAAATATAGAAGCTTATTTTAACATTATTTGTTCCTATGTAGACCATTTAATCATTGAAGTTAGAATTATTCCAAATCATGTATATGTGTAAACTAGAAAACCAAATGTTTATTTAATTATCCTGTAATAAAGATTTTATTTATTCAAAAGCTTTATCCAGAATTCTTCTTTGACATGCATTCATGTAATATATTTTCACACATGCCCACCCACTTACATATCCAATATGATATGATTGCACTATTCCATAAATTAATGATAAATATGTCCACATCTGATAACATTGCTTTTCTTGATCCAAACACTATATGAAATGTTTGATTATTTAATGATTCTCTGAAATTTTTTTTACTCTGTTATTATTTAGATGATGAATTGAAATCAAAATGCACCCTATTTCTATCATTATTGAACTACAATGTTTATTAGAATAATGCTTAATTTGTATCATTACTTTATAATATTAATTAGTAGTTGTTGGAAAGTACAGACTTAACATTAAGCCATGTGATAAATTAATTGTCAGAGATATTCCCTGATTATTTTGATTAGACATTAATTCATTTACTTAGTTAAATTACTGTACAATAAAAAGTTAAGTAGTTTTTTTTTAAATTTAATCTTAACTTATCACACAGTAGAGGTTGTTCAATGCATGTGGATGATGGGAGGAGATGAGATATAGACTATAACTTGTCAATTTAAAGGATAGACATTTACCAATTTCAATTACTTATTTATTTTAAAATTTTATATTTGTTTTGTTCCTATTAATAATATTTCCTCCCATAACTAATATACATTTTATACCCTATAGATCTCTCTAATATCCAATTGTGCTAACCTTTAAGAGTCTCATTGAGAATTTAAAGCAAGACCAGACTAGTAGTTTATTATATTATTAATAAAATTGGTGTCCCCAGGTATTTATTGATAGGAAAGGTGGAAGAGGTGTTGGGGTAGTGTTACAATATATATAATTTTAACTTTAGCTTAAAACTTTCTCTCTTTATTTTTTAAATTAATCACAAATTAAAATAAAATTACAAAAGTAATACTGCAATTTTAAATATTTCATTTAATGTTTAACATTATAATTTTTAATGAATTTAAATAAAAAATTTCATCAATATAAAACACAATTTGTATTTAATTTAATTTTTGTAATTAACATTGTTTAGTATTCGTTACTGTAATACTTTTAATTTGATGAAATAAAAAAAAAATAATTTTATCATTAGTAAATTATGTGCAAACAAAAATAAAATGAAATTAATTTTTGTATATAAGAATTTTTTAAATCAATATTAAAATCATAAAAGAGTAAAAAGTATATATCTTAATGGCTGTATGTTAATCTCTTTATTATGTTGATTCTTTTAAATATTTACCTGTTGTAAATACTAATTTTTATTAATCACAATGTCAGCACTTAATGCTTATATAAGGCTATAATCTTAGTATATGCGCCTTGAGTGCTTAATTTGTTTCAAGAGAAACCTCCACAGATCATAAACAGAAGATTCGATTTTATAAAGATAAGGGCAACCACACCCTTTTCTGACCCTCAACCTATTTTGTAAATATATAAGCAAATCTAAAGCATATTGATTTGACAGCCTTATAGATGTACTTTCCATTCCACTGCACATTATTGAAAAAAATATGTATAAGTGTACATGAAAATCCAAATGGCACCCAAGATATATTTCATTGTGAACTATTTCTGTCTATTTCTATATTTTATATTTTAATAGACTAATGTGATTTAATATATATATGGTTTTCAATAATGTGATTTAATATATATATGGTTTTCAATGATGTGTATCTCTATAAAATTTTAATGGTAAATATAATATTATAGTTTAAATTATTTCATAGCTATTTCAATTATGTGGTAATCCTCATCAGCTGACAAGGATTACCACATAATCAAAAGTGCTACAAAAAATTTAAACTACAATATTGTATTTACCATTATTGTTGTATATATATATTGTAACAATCCGGAAAAAGCGAGATAACGTAATCCACACATCAGGGCGCCATCTAGGCATTTGAACCTAGAAAAATTTAAAAAGTAGGCAGATACGTAAGTCAAAAAAAGAAATTTCCTTTATATATTTTGATATTCGGTCATTAGCCCATTGTCACTAGCTCAGTGGAACAGCAGAGATTTATATTTCATAAATTCTTATCTAAGAATAATTTTTAAAAAAAGAATAAAATAAGCCACTGCCAGTAATTAACATACAAACATTTATTTATACACATATATATAAAATCTAACATTATTATTTTAGCATATTTACTTTAACATTTAACATTATTTTTAACTTTTATTTTAGATTTTAATTTAATTTTAGAATTTAAATTTACATTTTTATAATATTATAAGTTTATATTTTAATTAAGTTTGCACAGATGGATTTATAAAAGTTTGTTTTCAGTAATAGTTTTAACAAGGCTGTAAACCTTAGCAATGAGCGTCTGAAAAAATCGTCACTAGGGACCTCTGTAGGTCTTTTAAAACACATGCTTACACTAAAAAAAAACAATTATTGTAATACATTAATACTCGACCTACAGAGGTCCCTAGTGACGATTTTTTCAGACGCTCATTGCTAAGGTTTACAGCCTTGTTAAAACTATTACTGAAATAATAGTGAGCGTTTAACAAATTTATAATTAAAAGTTTGTTTTATAAATGTTGAGTATAGATTGGTTACATAGATTACACAGTCAAAAACATTCCAAAGTAAACATAAACAATCAAAATATAAAGTCACTGATGGAAATGCAGAGGGAAATTTATAAGAAACCCAATGGCATTCATCGTAAGATGCCACCGACACCATTAACTTAAAAGACATCCGACATAAATACATCTTAGATACTCACCATAAGGTATCACTATTTACTGAATGTCTAGTATATTTCGATCAAATATGAAAACCAAAAACATAATTAAATGGTAAAGAGCCCATGCAAGCATCTATACCCAACTTAAATTTAATGCATCTTTATTTAGAGTGTCGAGTATGAATAGACTACATAGATTTGCATTTGAAAAGAAAATATTCAATCCTTGTTTAACCTTAGGCCAAAGGTTCACAGTCAAACCAAACTTCAATCCATCTGATATAGCGATGTGTTCCATGTAATACGAATACGGCAGCACAATTAGGTTAAAATAAGAAACTGTTTCTCATCAGATAGGAATATTACATCTATCTGATGATGAGAACTATAAAAAACACTCCATAGGAAGGAACTGTGGTCTCCATCTTATAACTCCTCCCATAGGCAAAATGAGTGTGTGCAATATATAATTACGATTATGCCTGTAGCGAATCTCATACTACATCTACTAATTACACCAATATATCCAATCCGTTGACCTAATTCAACTACAAAATAAATAACCTAAGATTACCCTCCCCTAATATAACTTTACAAATCTATATAGCCATTCACCCCTGACTTAAGTTTAATATTTATATAGTTTAATTTATCGAAAAACAGAAATCATTATAAAAACTTAAAAGAACAAAAAAAAAATAAATGGAAATGATTTTACAAAAGAAATACATCAAATAAAATTATACCTAATTAATAAATAATTTAGTTTGGTCAGATATGAATCTATTTCTATTTTTTTTTTAAATATGGAACAAGTTTAGAAGTAAAGTTCTTAATGTTTAGAAATATTCATTAATTGTATATATTTAAAGCTGAGAGTTCAAAAAGTACTTACGATTTCAAAACATTCCTTTTATCCATTGCTTGCCATTTGAATGTGAATTCCCATGCCGTCCTAAAGAGATTGGTATTCTGTTGGATGATTTATTTATTCATCCGGAGGTCTTTTGCTTTGGCTGGTCCTCAATGTAGAAAATAATGTCATTTCTTTTTTTAACAAAACTGAAGGGATGGAAGAGTGCGTCTTTTCAATCCCTTCTCCCACAACTCTGCACTAATACATATCACCACTCTTAATAATAACTAACTAATAATTTCCAAACTTTTCCTTTTATATTACATTTAGGATCCAATGGACATTACATCATCGTTGATGATGATCCATCCATTGAGGTCTGATTTCCTGACGGATTTCTCTCATTTGCTATTAGTTTCTATTGTTTTCCTATCTGACCATTGTTTATACATTTAAATGCCCAAAGGCTAGTTCACTTTGACTAATTAAAATAAGCATTTCCATTTCTGATTAATTAATGTGTTTTCCAAACTTAAAGATATTTGTATCTCTAAATCATTTTGTTGAAAGATTTAGTTTATCTATTTTTAATAAAGCTTTATTTTAATAATTTTTTTTTATCTGTGCAATTTTATATATATATACGAGTTTAAGATGATTTTTAATTTTCAATTTTTAATTCTTAAAAAAAAAAAAATTATTTGTGAACTTTTATTTTTTCATGTTTAATAATAAAAAAACAATGTAATGTCATCTGTGCTCATTACAATATATATATATATATATATATATATATATATATATATATATATATATATATATATATATATATATATATATATATATATATATATATATATATATATATATAATTTGTGATCTTCCAGGTTGGCACCAGGAAGAAATGTGGGAAGTTCACATTTGTGTTAACAATGGTTAAAGATAGTTATCTGAGAAAAATGAATTGTGATGTAATTTGCTAGTTAAAATTAGGATTTAAAAAATTAAAACTTTAATTGGGTGTACTGATTGGTAGAGTTTTGGATTATATATGTTTGGTAGTAGAAGAGGAGGATGAACAACATCAGGGATGTTTGTATGTAGTAGAAAAATTTACATGTCATAATAAGCAGAAACCTAGATATATTATTAATTAGAATTTTCTTTTCTATATTTTATTTATTATTTACTGATTATGTATTGTTCATAATCTTATATTTAAAATGATAAAGATTATTTGTATATTAGTGAATAACATTTGTAAATTAATATTTGATATTTTTTTTATTATTATGTTTTATTCCATTCATATATTGTATTGTTAAAATTTTATAAGTAAAAATTCTGGCTTACTTCCAAAGTTGATTATAATAAAAAAAACAGAGGGCATGAGTGGGGAGAGATAGAGAGTTTAAAACTTGAAGGAAAGTATAAAATATTCTAAGGAAGGAAATTTAAAAAAATAAAGCTTAAAAGAATCAATAACTCTCTAAGAGTATTAGAATAAATAAAAAACAAACATTGTGAGGATTCTGATAATATACCTGTGGAGAATTTTCTATTATATTACTGGAATAATATAAAAATGAAGAGATCCCCCCCCAAAGGGAAGCCAGCTCCAAATTTCTGTCACTATCTTTAAAATGCCTGGATGTTATGTAAGCTAATTAATTATGATTTGTTTTAAAGTATTACCAAAATATAAATAATATCAGAATGACAAAATTGTTTAAAATAAAGCTAGCTAAAATTTTCTTATTAAACACTATAATTAAACGCTTGATTTTCAATTTTAGGAATATTCTATCAATATTCTGCAAAATAAAATTTAAGATGAAAGAGTTTATCCATTTAATCTCATATCAAGAGAATAATTTTATACTGTATAATTTGCTATTCATGCATATATAATAAAATAATTCCAATACATGCAAATGTTATTATAATGCCTGTCATGGAATTCTAGGATTAAAAAAAAACAATTGTCATTCTTAACAAATTATGCTTTAACAATCGGATAGACTTTTTTTTTGTTATAATTTACTGTTGTCTTTGAAATTGATATGTATGTTTCTTTCAACTTTCAAATTTAAAAAAAAAAAAACTTAACATGTAATGATGGGATATTGATAAGTATTTTTTATTATTGATTACAACAGAAGATGTACAACCAATTTTTTTTTGTTTTCTAATAAAAACAAAAACAAAATGATGTAACTTCATATTATTATAATATGATAATCTATTATTTTGTATGATCTAGAAACTATATTATAGGTGATTATATATTCGGATGTGTGCATGATGCTATAAATTATTTCTTTTTAATAAATTGTATTTTTTATGCTTCAATTTCGTTAATGGAGTTTATTTAAAAAAATAAAGAATTAAAACCTTGTCTGTTATAAGTTCGTTTATGTAGGAAGTATATTGAATGTAGTTGGAGGTAGAAATGGTCAAGGGATGATTAGATTATCTAGATTGAGTTTGGAGATATTATTTAACCCTGACATATATAGGTATAAGTGTTTGGTTATTGTTTTCCCCTGCCTTTCTTTATTTTTGTATAGTTAATGTTAGATGATATACACTGATTATAACAGATAAGTGTTGTATAAATTTTTATAATATGTATAAAAAATGATTGATTTATGGCATCATCCAAGTTCTATAAATAAGCTAATAAAAAGTATGTTTTAAAAATACATTATATTTTTGATATTATAAAAGCACACATATTCGAAAATATATGGTTCATATATTAAATATTAGTCAATTTTGGTTTTACTGTAGAAGAAATGTAATTGGATAGCAAGGTGCATAAATAATTTTTTTTTATTTATTTTTTATTTTGTCTTTTATTTCTAATAAATGTTTTATTGAATTAATAGCCCGTATAAATTGCTGGATTATATATGTTTAATTCTCCATTTCCACACACACATATATGGTTAACATAGCATAGCTCTAGAATATTTTTATTTACCAGTATAAGTCAAGTTTTATTTAATTTGTCTGGAGTTGATAAATTTCAGTATTACAATGCCAATAATATATTTTACTTTGCTTAGAATAGATGGTGATGTGGATATAAAAGGTACCCGACCCTCATCATTATCTATCCTATACTAAATATGATAATTGATAATTTTGCAATAGTTTTGTAATTGAATAAATGTGTGGCATATGATTAAATTAGTGTTACAGAATTGTTATCCATAAATGTTTTATTACTCTTATTTGCATCCTATATGAAGACCATATTCTATAACCTCAACTGAGCTAAGCCATAGAGTAATTACAATATAAGAATCTTTTAAATAAGTTTAAAAGCAATTTACAATTATAAAATGTATTCTATCTTGTATAGAATTGATGCCTGGGCATTTATAAATCTAATAAAGTGAATAAGTGAAGAAGACAGAGGTTACAATATATATATATATATATATATAAACATTACAAGCATAAAGCTAAACTAGCCAACATATAATTAAAATAACCCCAAATCTAAAATTCAACCAGACCAGCAAAAAAATAATATTAAAACACAACCAAAGGTTTCACTGCTACAAGCAGACTTCTCAAGTGTAAAGAACTATAAAAAAAACTACACAATAAATATATATATATATATATATATATATATATATTTATATATATATATATATATATATATATATATATATATATATATATATATATATATATATATATATATATATATATATATATATTAAACACTACCCACAAATTCATTCACATTCCATCCACTCTTAATATTAAAATAATTCTTAAATAAGTTAATTGCTTCAGAATAATATATATTCAATAATAAAGATTATTTAATTCTTCTTTTGATTTCATTTATCTCAAAAAAGACAACCTCAGCTCCATCAAAATTAATAGTGTGGCCTGTATCTTTTTCATGGACATACAAAGCAGAACTAATACATCTATTTTAACTCTACTTTTATGAACCTTTATTCTTTCATTTAAACTCAAACTACTCTGACATATGTAGACCTTCTTATAAAAAAATCAAGGGTTAAAATATACTACACCAAGAATAGTCTTTCTATCAAAAATTTCCTTTGCATTATTTAATAAATTATTCAATGTAACACCCCTTTTCCAAGCAATTTTTTTATTTGCAGACAATTTACTATTCATACCATTTTATAAGAAGACAATTTAAATGGCAAAGAAATAAAATCATAATTTTCTCTATCCTTTACATCTCTATTAAAATAAAATACTTTTAACAAACTTAACAGAGTAACCAACTCTTAAGTAATCTTATAAAATTGACATTTCTGAAACAAAGCTAACCCACTAGAATTATTTAATTTATTTTTCCTATCACAATAATTCCTTAAAGCAGCTACATTATGAGATACAGACCGATAGCTATCAGGTTTAATTATAGATCTTCATTCTCTACTTTTAACAAAATTACTGCATGTTAAACAATTAGTCTCTACATTTCTAATCACGAAAAGATCTAAAAATTTTAACTTACCGAAATCTACCCCCCCCTTCTTTCTAGCATATATCTTTTTAGAAGGATCAAAACAATTAAACTCATTTACAAATTTCTTCAATTTATCATTTTCAACTACAAATAAACGATCATCAGCATATCTGACAAATCACTTTACATATAAACAATTATTTTAAACAATAATTCCCACCTCCATATATTAATATAAACTGAACATTGCAAAGGAGAAATATTATAACCTATTGTCCACCCTTTCTTAATTTTATAAAAATTACCTTTATAAGTAAAATACATAGAATCTTTCAATAATAAAAGCAAATCTTTAATTACCTTAATTTTATTTTTTGATAAAGAACTTTTCTTAATGAATACATACATAGGCACATCAATATTGCTTAACCTATTAACAGACTGATACATATTTTCAATATCTAAACTGACAAATACCCAATTACTTTACATTTTAAAATTATTAATCTTATAAAAAGCCTCAAAAGAAGACGAAACTGTGTAATGAAAAATCAACAAATTGTTTTAAAAAATTATTCAAAAATTTAGAAATACCTTCTACAACACTACCTGTAAAATCAAAAATAAATCTAAAAGGAAAACCATCTTAATATTCACAAACATCTTAGCTGATATGAAATCATTTGGATAACATTATAAATAATCTACTCCATTAAAAAATTTAAAATTTACCATTTGCTTCATAATATCTATCAACTTTCTTTTAATCACATTACCTGGTTCTTTATCTAACAACATATATTTACCATTATTTAATTCTCTATCCATTTTCTCTCTGAATTCATCTCCTTTCATAATGACAAACCTACCAGCTTTGTTTTCATGAGAAATAATCACATCATTAGGAATTAACCTATTCTTAAGATGTTTAATCTCTGCAGGATTAATAACAAATTTTTCTTTCTTCTTTAAACTTGCATTTAAAATCAATTGAATACCAACTTTCTGATCATCACTCAAATTATTAGATTCAGTAGATGGAATTGTATCAAAAACTATATTTTTTGAATGAAATGGAACAAAATTAGGGCATTTACCAATAATATATAATTCTCTATCATTTAACTTAATATCAGAAAGATTAACAACCTTATCATCAGAAACATTACTCTCATACCTCTTATCACTATAATAAGTTTTATTAACTTTCCCAAACAACCACCTTAACTTTCTTTCATATTTCCTACAATATAAATTTGAACTATTTTGTCTAAATTGCCTCATGAAAAAATCAAAATTGAATAATTAAAATATTGCCTCCTATCTTAATAATATCTATTTATTTTATATAGATAAATAAATTTATAAAACTTTACAAAATTTTATTTCAAAAAAACTATTCAAAATATATGTTTGTAACTTAAAAACCAATTTCCTATTTTGAACCAACTTTTTATTTCTACTAAAATTAATAACACAACAACTAGGAAAAACACTAAATTCCCTACATTTTTTAAGAAAATAAGTCTGCCATTTTAAAGAGTCTATCATATCACTCAATTTAGACAACTTTTTAATCCTTCTAATATCATTGTATGGAAAATTATTAAAAACTAAACTCCACAAACCCATACAAAATATCAATTACAAATACACATATAAATTAAAACAAAATAAAAACATACACACACTTTTATATATATATATATATATATATATATATATATATATATATATATATATATATATATATATATATATATATATATATATATATATATATATATATATATATATATATATATATATATATATATATATATATATATATATATATATATATATTGTGCCCTTTTGTATGGGTCACCATTTAAGTTTTGTGCTAATTTAGTAGAAAATTTTAAATTTAAGAAGTATTTTAAAATGTGTGATGTTAACTTTGCTTGTGGTAATGTTATCATAAGTTTAATTAAAGCAATCTATGAGTATTTGGTATGTGAATTGTGTTGGTATTGAGAAGATATTTAAAATGATGATGATTATGATGTAATACTGCATTAATAAATTTAATAACAAATGTTTAAAGCTAAAGTATTTAAAAGACAAGTTAAAATTAGACAAAGATATTTATTTAATTTGAAATATATGTTAAAAGTGAATAAAAATATTTTAAATTATAAGTATTTAAATTGAGATTAATATTTGATTTTAATCATATCAAATAATTATTTTAAAATCTGTTATAATATCTTATTTATTTAAATAAATATTTATTTTAAAAAAGCAATTGTTAGTTTATTTTTAGACGACGGCAAGCGTTTCTTTTATTGTAAAAAGAACAGATGTTTGTTAAATTTACACACACATGCGTGGAAGTTGTCTAATAAAGTTGCATAATTATTTTAAAAAATCATGTTATAAATTTATAAATAATACATGAGTTATCACGAGATAAAAATAAAGATATTAATGTAAAATATTAAATCTGATTTTTAAAAATATTACTTTAAAAATATAACGTATTTAAAAAGATTTAGTTTATTTTAAATGATCTTATAAAAGTTAAGATTTAAATCAAGTGAGAAAGAATATTTCAAAAGAATGTTTAATAGATTTAAATAAACGATAAATATTGTTTTGAAAGAATTTGATAAAATATTAAATATTAAATAAGTCATTATTTTATTTTTAATAGTGTGTTGATAAATATGTAAATAAGCAAAGTTTGATTGTTTAAACGTACCAATCAGATGAGGAGTCTCTTCCACTATAAAAGCTGGATTCAATCGTTAAAGGGGGCTCTCTGTAATTAAATTTCTAAGTTAAACGTGCTATTGAGAAAATAGCCAAGTAAATTTATAAACGCTCTTAAAATCAGTTTTAAAAAATCATAAGAGTGTTATTGTATATAATTTTATAATTTTTTAAATGATAAATATGCAGTAGAAACTTAATAGTTCCCTATTGGTCTTCTCAATATCGAAACTCAATTTACGTACAAATGATCATGGAAACATCACGTATCGTAGAAATATATCAGAAACTTTATGCTAGAAAAGTAACAGACACTGGATTAGTACAGAAAACTATAAGATGAAGAAAAGTAGTATTTTGGACTATAAATAGTTTTAAAGTTAAATTACTATTGTCTGTTATTAATAGATATTTTAAAAAAATAAAAATACTTCTGTGGAAAAAAAGTATTTTTTTGACAAATTATAGAAGTAAAATGTATATCTTAAGGAAAGATATAAGAAGCAGTAGTAATTTTAAATAAATACTTGCCTTGTTAAGTCTTTGTGCTTAAAAGACTAAATATTGACGTTTTAAAAAGGCAAATAGATTATAAATATGATTATTTAAAATCGTAATATAATAAAATTGCTATATTGAAGTAATCTAAAACGCTGGACGTTATAGATGAAGAAATTAATTCTTACCTGAATATGTTATTTATAAATGTGCAAGTAATACATGGATGTCCAAACTAAATTAAATTAAGCCAAGCCAAACCAAGTTAATTTAAAATAATTGAAGGATAATTTTATAAATTATAACTTAGTTTTGAAATAATAACTTTTTGAATAATATTCTATGAAGAACTGGATCCAGACAGAACTTATAAACTATTGTTTTAATTTTATTTGTTTTCTTGTTGGAACTTATTATTTTTTTAAAAAAAAAAGAACGTTATCATTTTTTATTATAAACTTTCAAGAAACACATGATACAACGGAACAGGAAATAGTGTTTTATTGACTTTATACGCAGGATATTTGTTAGAACTTTTATGGTAGAACAAAAGTCATCGCTGGAATCCGTAATATAAATTTTTATTTTATTTATTTAACATAAAATTTAAAATATTATTAAACTATTAAAAAGTAGGTTAGGTACATTTATTAAATAGTAACTTAAAAATAATATAATAATGAATTACATCAATTTATTTTTATAATTAATATAATACGGAATATTCTAATGAATGTTTATGAGTGAAAATGTGAATGATTTTTATTTTATGAAGCTGCAAATTCCGAAGAATGCTGGATAGCAAATTGGGACATTATTATTGTTATGGTAAAAATATTGTATAACAATTTTTAATGAATTTAATATGTTTTTCTTTAGATCAACTGAATATTATGTTGTTGTAGAATGAATGGATAAATATATTATGAAAACACATACATTATATTGACAACAAACTTTATTAAAATATGCATAAGTTTTGATTTATAATATCAACATGATACAACATTACGTAAGAAGCTTAAAAATAATTATATGATTCTTTTATAAATAATTTTGATATTTTATTTATGTTTAGTATTAGAATGATTTTTTATTATTTATCTAAGTAATTATTTTATTTTTTGCAAGTCAGAAAAGGATTTTAAAAGTCTATATTTTTTTTTTTATATTTTATTTTATTGGATAAGTTAAGTTACGTTATGGGTAGAAGCCTATATTTTGATTGAAGTTTATTAAGTATAGACGATGTAGTATAGGTAATTTGGATGATGAATATTTTATTTAAAGTTGATGTTTGTTTTTCCGAAAATTTTAGATAAAGTTTAGAATATGTTTTATAGATAGAAATTATTAGAAAGGATTAAAATAACACATTAAGTAAAGCAATGATTTTTACACAGAAAAGAATCATAGAATTTATCTAAGGTAATGCTTTCTGAATTTGAAATTGATAAATGATTTAAATAATAGTATTTGAACAGTACAGATATGTAATGCATATTTGATAAAACATATAACAGGAATTACATTAAGTAAAGTATAATTACAGTCAATTATTTGTTTTACATTACAAAGATACATTAACTTTATAAAACTATTAAGCAATGCTAATAATAAAGTAAATATATGATGATACATTATAAATGGTAATACTTAATTAATGTAGCTATTTAATTAGTAGAGCTTCATTGTTTACACATGCTACATAAATAATTTTGACATACATTATTATTTGTAATGGAAGTTTATTAACATTTATTTTAAATCTAAGTTTTGAAAACATACTATGATATTATTAGTATAGTAATTGAAGAGTGTATAATTGCTTATTAAGCACATGAATTAGTAACAGTATAAACTTCTTGTATTTGTAATTTCTTATTTTATTTTGATTTATTTTCTTAAATTCTAAAACTGTAAATAGTGTAAATAAATTTTATTTGACGTTATTGTAAATAAATTTGTTAATTTGTTTTAAAAGTGTGTCGAGTTTCATTATTTTTCACCACAGTATTTTGACATCAGATGATTTGAAATAAACATAATATTTGCACAAAATGAATTTGTTATTATTACTTAGAATTGAATACCATATTTGCTTAACATTATTTTATAAGAATTGATTGACATGAACATAAATATTACCATGGTCATAGAGTAATTATAATGCACATTATAAGAATACAGTATTGTTTATTGCCACATATTATTAATTATAAGATTTTGATTTATTCTAAAAGGAAGATACCATATGAAATAAAAGATATACATAGGATTGTTTATTCATTTAATGATTGATTATATCATAGAAATAGATGAGATTAAATTACACTTTAAGATTAGTATTATTTATTATTATTATTTAAATAAGTTAGGTGTATTTAAGTTTGATATAAAATCCCACATCATACTTATTTACATGAGTTATTATTATTTTAAAACAGCTTAGAAGAACCTGAGATTATTTAATTATATGTTAATTAAAAGTTAGGAATTATTTTAGTATTATTAAAGATAATTATTTCATTTAAAAGTCATAAGAATGCTATAGATGTAGTGGTAAGATGATAAGGTAGTAGTAGTATTCTTATGCCATTGAGACGGTATCTAGGGAGATATTGACTCAGTGTAAATCTACTTATTACTTTGTAACTTTACTTCGCAGTCTCATAATTTTAATATATAATTATTTAATTAGTATAATCTAGAACTATATTGATTTTGATGATTGATAATAAATTTAATTAAGATATGATAATATAAAAGTATATTAAAGATAGATATGCAAATTTTGATTAAGCATAATAATGTAACTGAGCTAGTTGTATTTTAAACTATTTTATATATCCAGAAGTAAGGGTACAATATATATATATATATATATATATATATATATATATATATATATATATATATATATATATATATATATATATATATATATATATATTGTGCCAGGCACGTTTGATGTGGCCAAACACAAGATAATGTTAGACAAATTAATGTTCAAAAATATGTAAAAAGCCATTAAATGGGGGGTATACTATATATTATAATATATACTTATAATAAATTAAAAGAGATCTGTGGCTATAACATAAACTCACACACATGATTAAAGCCAATATTTATAGGCTTAGAAATATGCATTTGTAATTTTGCTTTTTTTAAAAAATAAAAAGAAACACCAAAATGTATTTATAATTTTAAAATTATTTGTTTGTTAAAGAAACAGCGTTTATTTAACAAATTTTTATTCTGTATGTATTTTTTTTTAATGTTTACAACCAATATAAAAAGAAAAAATTGAAATATTAATATTTAAAAATAAATTAAAAATAATTTAAAAATCGAGTTTTTAATGGTTCTTTTTCTCTTCAGTTGCATTTGAGCAAGAGAGGGGGTCATTGACTTAAATTTAAGAAAAGCCTAAAGACATTCTGTTTCCTGTCCATTCTAAAATAATTTCAACTGGACAAAAAGAACTTGATTAAACTTGCAATAATGCTGGGAGAAAGGAATGTCCAATTTAAGTGAAATTTTTTTTTTTTTAAACTTTGATTGTGACAATGTAATTACTAAAGAAAAATGAAAAAGTTGTTATCATTCATTAAAATTTTCATTAGTGATATTATAATCTGAATGGTGCAAAAAAACTAATTGGAAATAAAATTCTTAAAAAAGCACTTAGGTGATTGCATTGGATTGTTTTGTGAATTGCCTAAACCAATTAATTAATTGATTTTTTTTTACTTCTTGGAGGGGATATCTGAGTTGAAGGGGTATTGGAGAGATAGTTCTGTTCTGAAGTTGGGAGAAGGTAGTTCATTTTTGTTCTTCAAAGACATCTTATTAGGGGCTGAAGTCTAAGTTTATTGTTATGCTAATGCTGTTAATGGAACCACTCAACGTCTTGCAACCATTTTAGCAAGCATGTTGACTCTGATTCAACCTAATCCTGGAGAGTTACTCTAATTAAAAATTCATTCAGTCATTCTAAACTAACAGACACTAATTCATGCAATCATTCAAATAACCATTTGAGCAGTTGACCAGTAAGTAGTCAATGATTAAAACATCAGACAATTAAGTGGTGTAGAGTAACATCAGTTATCTAGCCAACTATTAGAAATCTAAATGATGATTATTCCACCATATACTCAGTTGATGCTGATGGAAGTTTAATTGCAACATGCCACTGAAACCAGTAATAAATTTAAAATCTATAAAACAAGAAAAGACTGTTTATAGTGTGCAATATCTGTTGTCCAGCCTAAAGATGCCAATCAAGCACATTCCTGTATGTAGAATGATTCTGGGGTAGAAGCTCACTTCAGTGCATCTGTCCAGCTCCACTCCTGCCATTTCAACAAAATGGAAATTCTCAGATTCCAACACCAAATTGATGTTGATGAATTCTATGAACTTGTGCCACAGTAAAATCCAGCCCTTGCTGCAGTAGATGTATAGACCACTCAAATCCCATAGAGGGCTGAAGTTTATAGACTATCGGGTACACTATTTTTTGTGTGTTTATTTTATTTAAATTTAATACAAATTTCGTAAATATATGTCCTATGTATATATGTAAACAAACACATCTATCATGTAACTTGTTAAATTATCCTTGCTGCTTAATGCACGTGTGTGAGTTTATAGTCCACAGATCATTATCTCATGTAGTAGTTATTTAATCCATTTTTTATTAAGAAAGAAATTATTCTTTATTTAGTTTAATGATTGCTTTGACAAGTATTTCTTTATCAATATAGTTTTTCTGACTAAAATGATTTATGTATTGTGTAATATTTGTGTGTATATTTAATCAATCTGGGAATATTAATTTTTGTATTCATATTATAAATGGTATGGGATAAAGGGCTAATAAAAGATTTATATTATAATTCTAAAGTGACTACCGCCATATATATTTTTTATTCTCCATGTCATTTATTTTCTCTAATTATATTATTAATTCATAGTGCGAGTTTTCCGATCCCCATTCTTTAACTGAGAATAGAGTACATTGAGCAAGCAAATGGGAAATCATCTTACTGGGTCTTAAATCTTTATTTATCATGAGGACATTTGTTTATTAATTTTGTTTGAATAATTATTTATATTCATATATGCCCAATAATAATTGAAATTGCATA
Organism: Epiperipatus broadwayi; assembly: GCA_028023455.1. Classification (NCBI taxonomy): domain Eukaryota; kingdom Metazoa; phylum Onychophora; class Udeonychophora; order Euonychophora; family Peripatidae; genus Epiperipatus; species Epiperipatus broadwayi. The sequence goes on along the minus strand of JAQFVV010006322.1, from coordinate 777,905 downwards.
TCCTTTCAGGAGGAGATTTAGTTGTTGTTCTGGGAATGGTGTGAGGGGTTGATTTACAGTAATCCCCAGAGATATGTAAGAATCAATCTTTTTATAAGTATCTTCTGTGTCCGTAATAATATTATGGTAAAATATTTAAATTCCTTCTTATTCTGGCATGTCACCATATTTCTTTTCATGTTCAATTTGTGCACATGCTCATATTAGTGGAGTAAGAGGTTATCAGGTACTATATATATATATATATATATATATATATATATATATATATATATATATATATATATATATATATATATATATATATATAGTGCTTTTTTTTAGGTCAGAAGTTATTCATTGTTGCAATTTACTAAAAAAAATTAAATTTGGGACATGTTCTCTTTGTATAATGATTATATTATATTATATTGATAATCTTTTAAAAGTTCAATTTAAAGCCAAATAAAAATGTGTAATGCCTAAAATTAGGATAAATAACATTAAAACAGTTAAATAAAGCTAAATATATTGAATGCGTATGGTTAGAAAAGCTGGCCATAATAAAAAAATTCAGCAATAAATGTTTAAAATATGTTATAAAAGTTGAATTTTAATAGCTAAAACTTGTAATTAAATAAATACTATATTTTAAAGTATAAATAATATCTAATAATTATATTTAATATTATATGTTTTAAAAAGTAATATTTGTGGTAGGAAAAATTATATATAATTCTATGTTTCCAAAATTATTATTACAAGTTTTATTATTATATTATTTATTTAATATACTAATTGTTGCAATTAACATTTAATATTTTTCAGACAGAATTTTGATAGTCTGTCTGTTATAAGTCATGTGACCTGTATAATACAGTTATGCACACATGCTTACTAGTATTTGTGTTAACAAAGTTCAAAATTGCTTTAAAAATTACACTATAGAATTGAATATAATTATTTATCTATCACAAGAGGAAATATTAAAGTTAATTATCGTAAAATGTTTAAAATAGAATTATCAAATGGATGTAGTTAGTTAAAATTAAATATTTTCTTTTAAATAAAAGAGATACATTGAAAATAACAGGTGGGATAAATTGATAAAATATTGTTTTTAAAAGTCATTTTAAAGTATTTAGTTAATTTTAAATAAAATATAAATTTGATTTAAAATTAATATCTTACATAATATTTTAAATAAAAAAGAGTCAAATTTTATTTTTTAAAATTAATTGTGCAATATCAAAGTTATATGCAAATTAAGTATCAGTTTAATAGCAAAATCCACCAATAAGATGATGTAGTTTGTTGAGTATAAATACTGCTGCATGATTAGTGCTTGGTTGGTGCCAGTAATTTCTAAAATTTTATACTTCTTTTAAATTTTTTTTTAGTCAATTTAGTGCTCTCTTATAATTTATTTGCAACTGAGAAGGATACCAATTTTAAGTATTTAAAGAGAGTGTATTATAAATAAATTATAAGTTTTATCTAAAAGATATGATGTTAAAAGCTAAATTCCCTTGCCAGAATTTTCATCAAAACTTAATTCAGCTTCACGTTGAAATATGGAAATACCTATGAGTAATACATATTAAATTAAAAAGATTTTAAAAGTAAAATGTATAATTATTAATATAGTATTGATGGTTTTAACAAGGAAAACTATTTTATTAAATGAGGATATATATTGGACATTATATGGAAAACTTAACAGGAGAGATACTCAGAAATTTAAATTTATACTGCAATTTCGAGTATTGAGATAGTCGTATCACAGACTGATGAATAATATGGCAAACTCATGATAAATTTTACATACGGAAATAAAGCTATGGAAGTAAAATGTTTTATCTTTTTGAAGAAAAACATTATGAATAATTTAAAGAAAAAGCTGTCAGAACTAATAGCTAAATGAATGCATTACAACAATTTATTTAAAAAAATAATAATGTAAATAATAATTGAAATAATCATACTTGGATTAAAAATGATAGATATCCTGACAAATAAAACATAGAGATGAAGGAATGGTAAATAAGTAATCATTGAATTCATGGAAATATTTTTAAAAAATGTGCAGAAGTCATATCCGAATATCCGAAGTCAAGTCGCCGTGGGTAATGCGTTTCTAAGCTGATACAGGTTTCCTAAGAAAGAAGTTTCGAAATATTATTTTTCAATATTATAGTTTAGTTATTATTTTAATAATCATTGTTCTGGATAATAAAAACTATGAACTATTATTCTATAAACTTTTTCAGAACAGATCAATGATTATTTTTGTTAATTTTTCTAGATTTTTTAGATGTCATATTTATTTTTATTTTTTATAATTTATTTTAAAACTTCAGTCATGTTGGAAGGAGTACTCAGCATGCACCGATTTTGGGGAAGTTTTGTATTGTTATTTCATCGTCAAGTGCTAGAACAAGAGAACTTAACAACAAAAGTCGGAGTTTTAATTGCTTCTTAAAAGAAATTAAAAAAAAAAAAACTCAAGGAAAATAAAAACATTTTATTTTGTAAAGAACATTTATCTCAAAATAGAATATATAAGTAATTATGTCTTGATTTTTTTTATTAACTTTAGTTTTAAGTGTAATATTATTTAATTAGTAGAATAGGTACACAAATATTAATTTAGTTACTAATAATATTATAGTTTTATAATAAATATTTTGATATTTTTAAAATAAGTTAACATTTCTACGTGTGATAGTATGAACATATATTATATTATGCAATGTTTATTTTAATTGATGGAGAAGAAGACATCATAAGTGATGTGACAAGTTGATATCACTTAGGTAATAGTTGTAGATATTGATATTTTATGATGTATTTTGTTTTTGCAGATTATTAATGAATTATATAATGTTGAAGGATGAATATTTGATTATATTTGAATGCATTTATACAACATATTAAAGATTTGTGATTAAAATTTATTTATTCTAAGGATACGCATAATTTAATTCCATATTACTAGTATAATGTAACATGATGATGAATAATTATATAATTCTTTTACAAAGGACTTTAATATTTTAGATATTTAAAGTATGGATAAATGATTATTTTGTATTTTGTTCAAGAATATTGGATAGGAAACTAAAGCAACCTTTTTCTTGTAGATTAGTTGAGATCATTCTAATTACAATTTTATTTGTTATTTTGACTATGTTAGTTAGTCTCATTTGTCGATGTAGATTTGATAAATCTATAGAAAAAATTCATAAGATAGTGACTTGGTAGTAATTGTAAAAACATGAAACACAATGAGATGTTATTAATTAGGATTTATTATGGGAATAGGAATAAAATTTGGTAATCTTATTAAGTATACAGGTACAGTTAACAAAGCCCTTGAGCTGGTAAATTTTATCTGATGGGCAATGTTTATTTTATATTGAATATTGATGATTTAGAAAGCTTAAATAATAGCTTTGACATTGTTGTTGGTAGTGGAGGTCATTACACAAGTAGGTCATTTCTATTTTATTGATGCACTGTGCTATGATGTTTTATCAAATATGTACTACTGAGTAAGACTCTAGTTTCTTTCCTATGCCTACATGTCTATTCACTGTCACAATTTTCCAAAGTAATTACATCACACAGTATCATATTTTTGAAAGGAAATGATAAATAATTTAGAATTTAAAGACCGTGATTGGATAAATAAGATAGGTTTGTTTACTTATAAGGAGCAATAGAGTCAATGCAAAATGGAATTAAGAATCAAACAAAACTAAATGATAAAGAATCATAGAATATGTGCTATATTTATTTCGGAAATAAAATAAATATCATGAATAAAATAAATGAAGCGAAGTTGCTCTGAAATTTTAAATAACTTCAATTTTTTTTTTTTTTTTCATTTTATAAGTATTGCATATTTTTCAAGACAGATAATGTAGTAAAACAAAACAGTACAATATAAGCATATATATAATTTGGTATTTATTTTAGTAATTAAGAAGTACATCAATAATTGCAACTATTCCATATTAAAATAATATTAATTATGAGATATTGGGTATAATAATAATAATAATAATAATAATAATAATAATAATAATAATAATAATAATAATAATAATAATAATAATAATAATAATAATAATAATAATAATAATAATAATAATAATAATAATAATAATAATAATAATAATAATAATAATAATAATAATAATAATAATAATAATAATAATAATAATAATAATAATAATAATAATAATAATAATAATAATAATAATAATAATAATAATAATAATAATAATAATAATAATAATAATAATAATAATAATATGATTAGCAATGATGGCCACATAAAAAATGAAAAATTATTTAGTGATAAGATCCATATTCAATATTATTTTTTTGTGTTTTCCACTTTATGCTTCAATGTATGTTTGAAGGAAGCATATTATAGTAATGCTTAAAGAGATAATATTTTTTAGAATTAATATAAAGTGATTATATATTTATTATAAGATTTGATAAAGAAGGAAATAGAAATTTGTATAATATTTTTTTGTTTAAGTCAGAATGAAGCCTTCAGTTTATGTTTTATTGTAGTAGTAGTTACAATGAATAATAGATGTATAATGGTGCAAGTCTTATTATGCAAATTGTAAATATTGTAAATAGATTATTGTTTATTTTATTTGTTGAAATAAGATTTTGTTAAACTTGTTGTCAAAATTTGTGTGTTAAGATTGTTTTCTCTCCCACATCACACAACATGTTGAAACACAGAGTGTTTGAACCAAGATGTAACATTTGCACATAATTAAATAAAAGTATTATTTAAGAATTATAATATTTTCTTAAGAATATTTCATTTAAGAAATTACATTTGCATTATGTTTATGGTCATAAATTAATATTTATAATAGTACATCGAATTATAATGCTATCCATTGCCACACATATATTTTTTCAGATTATAAGATGCTACCACATATTTATTGCAAGATCATATGAAAGATAAAAGATTATGTTATAGTATTTTTTAATTATTATTATGGTGAATAAGAATTATACTGGAGAAAAAGATATGTAAGATTAAATCATACAATGAATAATATTATTATTTATTATTATATTTGTTAGTAGTTAGGTGTGGTTCAGTATGATATTAAATCTCTTATCATGCTTTACTCCAGTAATTTTGATTAACTTAAAGTAGTTTTATGAACCTGATATTTTATTTAGCTAAATTATTTTAGATAAAAAGATTTATTAGTGTAATCTTAATGATTAGTTATTATTAAAGCCATAAGAATACTATAGATTTATTATTTGAGATAATAATAGGGGGGTAGTGTTATTTTGCAATTGAGGTAGTAGTCTGTGGGATATTGGCTCAATGTATTCTTTCTTGCCTCTTGTATCTCACTTCCAAGTCTCATGATTAAATAAGCATTTAATTATTTATTTTATAAACTGAACCTTATTATTATTTTATTAATTTGAGCTAGTAGAATGATTAATGGTACCATAGAGTGATTTTATTTATCAATTACTTGCATTTAACTGAGCATAATCATTATCTAAGCTAGACCCATTTTAGTTAATATTATATTTTTTGGAAGTGTGTGTATATATATATATATATATATATATATATATATTGTTACATGATGTGCTATTTTTCATATATATCTTGCGCATATATATAATCTTGTAAGATTACATGTATGTATATATAACGATACACGTATATGCATAAATGTTTAAAAGAAAATTAAAAAATTATTCCATTTTATTGCCCATTATATATATGAGCATCAATTTATGACCTCAATTGGCAATCCTATATTTCTATAAGAATTATGCTGGGAGAGCTGGAATACCAATATGCTCTTTTCTATTTTTGCCCCCCCCCACACACAAATATGCTATTATATGTATTTTGCACCAAAGATTTAATTGGACTAATTTATACACTAATAAATTCTCTAGAAAATAGTTTGACCTCTCCAGGCAAAAAAAAAAAAAAATTAAGTTCACATTTGTGTCAAATAACAGTTTTCTCAATTTCGTGGGTAAGCTTACTAAAATTGACATATATATGCAAATATGAAAAAAAATACATGTGTTTCCCCAGGCAATTGATCGAATTCACCTGGTGAAAAGGGAATCTCTGATCTTTTGTCGGTGAACGAACTTTGTTTTTTGAAGTTCGGGTTCCATGGCTAAAGTCGATTTATTTATTTATTTTCTTTTTCTTGTGGCAATTCAACATTGTTGCTTATTGAGGCAAATTCTCCTGGTTTGATGTCCCTTTTCTGATATTGGAAGCTGCTATACATTTGGGGGGGGTGATTCAGACCCTTCCAGTCTACCATCCGCTTTCTTCTCTGTCCAAACTTATACTAATCCTTAATTCCTTTTTTTTAATTATTGAATTTATATTTCTTTTTATTCATTTTCAATTATATTTCCATTCACATTCTGTATGCCTTTGTTGGAATGCACCACAAAACCTTTTTACACCTATTTCTTTCCAAGTAATATTTAATAAGCATTAGACATTCCACAATTTTTATAATAATTATTTCCATTGTTCTGCAAAATCAATCTTTCAACTTGACATTTATAGATTTTTTGTTGACTTAATATGTATATATTTAAAAAGTTTATCAAACAAAATGTTTCCTTTTTATTTTTATTTTGGGAATTTTTCATTTTTAATGGTTCAAACACACTTACACATATACATAGCGATGTGTATAGTTGGGTTCGGCAAAAAAAAAAAGAAAAATCAGAGCAAATGTATAATAACCCCTGCATACCTCTTTTATCAGTTCTTTTTTATTATTAAAATAACTAAATCAATCCAATCCGACCATGCAAATGACCATTGATTGTACATCAACTGGTAAATATTAGTTTTGTTAGTAAAGTAATATATATTTTTAATAATATGTTAGTAATAAGATATATATATATATATATATATATATATATTATTATTACATATTATATATATATATATATATATATATATATATATTTAATAATGTGTTAAGTATACAAATTTGTATTTGTCAAATTATTGCAACAGGGTTTGATTATGCCTGCCCTGTTGCAATACCCCCTCCCAGAAGCCTTCAAATATGATCTATGTATTTGAATGGCTCCTAAATATCATGAACTGTTTATACCAGCATGAAGCTTGAGGGAACGAGCATTGTATGATCCCCTTACTTCCTGTCCAGTAATCACCCAGAATGCATTATCCCCCTGACACTTAACAATAGGGAAAGATCCCTCATACAAACTGCAAAATTTCTTACAGATAATGTGTGGGGTTTTCACCATGACTAGATCATTCACTTTGAAATGATGAGGCCTCTCCAGTGTATCTTAGTTCCTTTCCTGACTCCTTTTCAAAAGTGTATGATATGCCTGCTCTTGGTCCTCCTCCACATTTATTGGCATTTCCTTTGGTCCTGGTATTTTGGCCTTGATTAATTTAGGGGCATGTTTGCCAAACTGGAGCCACATGGGAGAAAACCCCATGGATTTATTAACTGCCCAATTTATATGATTCAATATTTCTGGGATCTTTTTAACCCATCCTCGATGATTAGTTGAGATGTACATCCTAAACAACCTACCTAACTCATGCATCACCTGCTCACATGGGTTCTATTGTGGATTTCTAATTGATGTTAGTATGTGTTGGATTCCTGACTTCTGAACCCATGTTTTCCATTCACCAGAGATAAATGGTGTGCCATGATCCAAGGGAATGCTTTGAGTTTTTCCCATCACTGTAAAATATTTCTTTTCAAGGAAATGTATGGTATTTCAGGTATGTGCTTGAGTCACAGGATATGCAGCCACAAATTTACTGAATAGATCATACACCACCAACAAATATTTTTTCAAGTAAAGATGGGCAATGGTCCATAATAATCTATCACAATCATCTAACATGGCTTCTTTTGAATATTGGAGGTGATTGGGCCTGCATAATTCGTATTAGCCAACTTCATTATCTGGCAAAGTTCACATTGCCTAATCATTTTTATGACAGTCCCATGCATGCCTGGTCAATAAAACCACTGTTCAGTTTTCTCCAAATTTTTCATCCCCTTTTTGTTCTGTATTGGAGAACAGCTTGGTCAAGTTTGTATCAGTTGATCCAACTTCTGGACTCGTCATTGTTTTTTCTTATTTTTCCCTTCCAGTTGTGCAATTATTTGACTTAACTGGGCTTCCTCCCTCTGACACTGGGCTAATCTCTTAAGATCATTCTCTACCCCTCATTAATCCTTAAGTTTATTCCTGTCACATATAAATTTTCAGCTTTAAGATGACATGATGGCAAACACACTTGGTTATGGCTAAGAGCATCAGCAACAATGTTATCTGCTCCTTTCACAATGCCTTACCACATAATTATACTCTTGGAGGTATAGGCTCCACCTCACTAACTGACTATTTGTCCGATAACTATAGTTAATAAATTCTAAACTGTTATGATCCATAATCACAATTATTTTTCATCCCAGCAACAATGTGCAGAGTTTTTGGAATGACCAAACAATGACTAAAGCTTCCTTTTCTGTGGCAGTGTAATGATGCTCAGGACCCTACAGTGTCCTATTTAAGAAATACAGCATATTCACCTGACCATTGTCTTGAATCTGTGAGACTGTGCTCCCAGCCCATGCCAGCTGCTGTCAGTCTGCACTAAAAAGGGTTTTTCAAAATCAGGAAAACCCAGCATTACATGTTTCATGAACCCTTGTTTCACCTTCTCAAATGCCTGGCTTTGCTTTTCACCTCACTCCCACACTACATCTTTTCTCCATAATCTAACTAGTGGTTCCAAATGTTGAACAAACTGCTCCTGAAAATGGTTGAAGAAGTTACACATACCCAAAAAGGATCATATCTGCTTCTTGGACCTAGGAGCTGGAAACCTTCAATGGCTGAGGTTTTATCTGGGTGTGTCCAGACACCCTGTGATCCTATAAGGTGACCCAAGAATGTAACTTCCTCTTGAAAAAGCACATTTTTCTTCAGGTTTACCTTGATCTCCTTATTCCAGCATTCACTTAAAAACATTTCCACATCTTTGGTATGTTGTTCCACAGTAGCCGATGCCATCAATACATCATTCACATACATTGTAACTATTTTCTTGACTTCATCAGATAATACCTGATGTAAACATCACAGTAAACCAGCCCCACTGTTAATCAGGCCGATTGGCACATGGGTAAACTGATATGAGCAGCCATCATCCCTAAAGGCAGTACACTTATGATCTTCTGGGTGCAGCCTTATCTGCTAATAGCTTGCTGTTAGATTGAATGTTGAAATTTTTTTCCATTAAATCTCCCAAGTAATTCTTGCATGGGTGGTGGTATGTTACAATCTGGGATGGTGATTTTATTCAACTGCTTCACATTGAGACATAACCACGCAGAATTATCTGTTTTCTTGACGATGACTATCGGGTTACAATAAGCTGGAGAGCTTTTTGATATAATAACTTATTCCAACATTTGATCTATCTGCTCCTTCATCTGCTCCCTATATTGATGATGAATTGGGTATGATTTTGCCTTAAATGGTTGTGTTTTATTTACTTGAATCCTTTGTTCGAACCCAGGATAATGCCTGGCCTGTCTGAAAATACATGATTGCTTTCCTTCAGTATCTTTCTTAGTATTTCCTTTACTTCTCCCTCAGCTATCTTCACCTGCTCTATTTTTTCCATTATCAAATCATCATTGTGTTTATTGACAACTTTCACAGCACCTATTCAACTATCCGTGCTATCCATTATAAATCCAACCACCTCCCTGTTACACATGGATTGTCTACTTTCGTACTTCAACTTGCATTTATATTTGTATAAAAAATCAGTTCCCAATAAGACATCACAAATCAAATTTTTCATGATTAAGAATACATGTGGGGCAACTTACTCCATATATTTTGACATACAGCCATATTTGTTTAGGTTCAATTTTGGCCTTTCTGTTGTTGGCCATCACTATTTGTACAGCTTTTAATGGTAGAACAGGTATATTTGGTTGTTCTCTGGTGAGTTTATAAGACAATCTTTCTGTTATTACAGAGACCTGACTCCCTGAATCAATAAGCTGTTCAATTTTTGTCTGTCCTGCTGGACATGTTTGGCATGCATAACTCAGTACTTGATCCGCCCATGAACAAATTAGGTTTCCCATGTGTTTTGAATTTGGTTGCTGTCTGAATATTATGTCTCTTCCTTGGTTTACTTCCTTTTTTTCTTGAATGCATCTCATTTCCACACTTATTTCCATTTGCCTCAATATGTTGTCTATTTCTTTAGATGAATTGACTCCATCTTTCTCTAGCATCAATCTTATTTTTATTGGCAGGTTACAGCAGACCATCTTGATGCCTAAAAATGCACATATTCCTCTAGTTCATACTCTTGAAACTTCTCTTTTATCAATTGGGATCTAATGTTGTCCTGCCTTTCTGCACTCCAGAAAGCTCTCTCCAGGCCTGTCTTGTAATCTAAAAATGTCTGCAGTTGGTGTAGCAATGAGTTCCACCGATCCATGGCCTGCCCTTCTAGGTGGTAAGATGTGATTATCATTTTAACCTTGTCTGGTGTTCCATAACTCACAAAGTATCTTTGCAGACTCCTAGGGTGCTCTACTGGCATCTCTTCCTTCTTCCCTACATATACTTTTATTCTCATCAACTCCATCCTCTTTATGTGATGTTTATATATTTTTCTATGTGCTAGGTTCCGAAACCCCAAACCCCCAAAGCACAGTGCTGCCCCCTTGCCAGACTTTCTTACACCTTTAATATTTCTTAAGTATATATATTTATAATTCTATCATGGACCGATCAATATTTCACTGTTATTTTGACACTCTTGTTTTCCACGCTTATAAAACCTCATTTTGAAAACTAGTACAGATAGACTATTGTTATTTCAATACCTTCGTTTCAAAGTTAGTTTCAAATTCAGAAATTGTCAAAATGATTATAAAAGCAAAAAGTGAAAAAATATATATATAATCATAGCTACTGGGTGGGTGTAAATTAAATATAATTCATTACTCGAATTTCTTTTTAAAATGTTAATTCAAATATATATATATATATATATATATATATATATATATATATATATATATATATATATATATATATATATATATATATATATATATATATATATATATATATATATATATATATATATTGTTCCCTTTTCTATAGGTCATAAATAGTCAATTACAGTAAATTACTAAAAAAATTAAATTTTAGAATATGTTCTTTTGATATGTTAATTATAGTTTGTCAATTATTATAAATTACAATTTGAAGCTAAAGAAAATATGTAGTATATAAAATTATAGTGAATCATTTAAAAATAGTTATGTAAAGATTTAAATATTGTTGCATATGGTTGCAAAAGCTGGTCATATTAAATAACACAGCTATAAATATTAAAAGTATATTTAAAAAGTTCGATTTTAATAGTTTAAAACTTATAGTTAATGAATGTTATATTTAAATTTATAAATCATCTATAATAGTCAAAATTAATATTATACATTATAAAAATAAACTTTATGATGGTGAAAATTTATTTAATTCTATATTTCTAAATTGTTTTCCAATATTTTATAATTATATTATTTAATATAATAAGTGTAGCAATTTTATAAATCCAGACAGAGAAATAGATTGAAAATCATCTGTCTCAATTTTATATTAATCATGTGACTTTTAATACATACTTTCATACACATGCTTGTTTGAATTTATATTAACAAAGTTTGAAATATTTAAAAGTTGTATTATAGAACTGAATATAATTACTATCTATCATAGAAGTGAATATTTAATAGTCATTATAAAATGTTTCTAAAACGTTTTAAAGTAGTATTATAAAGATGAATATAGTTAATAAAAAAAAATATTTTGTTTAAAGAAAACTAGATAAATTGAATATTAAGAGTGGGATAAATATTAAAGTTATTTTAAAAGTTATTTTAAATGTTCAAATAATTTTGATAAAGTAATAATTGATTTAAAAGTAATATTTTAAATAATATTTTGGGTTTATTACGTCATAAATTTTTATTTTAAAAATTTAATTCTGCAAGTTTGCAAATATATGTAAATTTGTTCTCAAGCTAAAAGTAAGAATTAACCAATAGGATAAGGTATTCTTGCAAGGTATAAATATCATTGTAACTGATTTATCAGGGGGAGATTAATAATGGATTGAAACCAGAGAATGGTATATTAGTAGCTATCAAAGAGATAGTATTTTTAAATTTTTATTTTAGTCAAATTTTAGTACTTTCTTATAGTTTTATTTGCAAAAACTAATTGGTATTTTTTAAGTAGTATTTTGCAAAAGAGAATTTAAAATATAATATATTTTAGAAACTTCATGAAAATGATTTGCTAAGCATTAACAGTTTGCTTACCAGGATTATTTTATTCTAAGTTTAACCTAAAATTTTGCAATGAAAGAAGGATATACTACGAAATAAAATGTGTATAAATTTTAATAATATAAAAATGTTTTAGAATATTTTTGATACATCTTTATTAATGCTTCATTGGAGAAATGTTTTGGTACATAAAAACCACAGAACGGACATTATACTGATGCAATGAAAAGCTATTTGCCGTCTAAAAAAAATTGTGATGCTTTATTTATAAGCTTATCTAAGTGTTTTAAAAAAGAATAGGATACTTATATCTTATGAATTGTTTATAAAATATTATCATAATGAAAGGAATAAAATGTTTAGTCCTTTTTGAAGGTAACATTTTTCTTAAAAAATATTTTCAAGAATTAAAGAAAGAACCCAGAAGAATATGTTACTAAAGCGGTTTTGATATTAAAACCTCCAGACTTAGAATTGTTTAAAATGTATTTAGAAAATATTTGTTTAAAAGTACTTGGAATTTTTTAAAACTGATATATAAAAAATACCAAATGAAAGTTTAAATGTATTAAGAAGGACACTTATTTGAAAAAGTGAACATATAGTTAAATAAAAAGATGTATCCATGAAAATATAAATAGTACTTTAAAGTTTATAGGATAACTAAAGTTAAATTAGATGGAGGATGTATCAGATGCACCACAGAGAATATTGGCAGAGAATATTAAAAAGCTTCACGGGGATTAATTTAATATTAAACTGTAATTACAGTTTAATAATTATCATTCTGAACAGTAAAGACCTGGGATTATTTTCTATAAACTTTATTAAAATGGATTAATAATTATTTTTTATTTTTAAAACTTTAACTGTAGAGAAAGTAATAAACATTTTTCGAACTTATCATGAACTATTGTCAAGTGAATACATAATTATAGTTATGATTTCTTTTATTTTATTAACTTAGCTTAAAATGTAAATTTTCTATATTTTTTTTTATAAGATTAGGAAAACATAAAACATTAATTTGTTAATAACATATAATTTTATAATATAATAATCTAATAATTTAGATAAGAATATTTTTAGATAAAGTGTATGGATGTATATTTTCTTTAAGTATGCAATGTTTTTTATATCCAGTGGATGAAGGAAGCCTACTGAACATGATACACTAGATAAAGGTTATTTGGTAATGATAATAAATATTAATAATTTATAATGTATATTCTTTGTTTTCTTTTAGATTATCTATGAATAGTGAAAATGGATAATAAATGTTTTACTTATAAATGTAAACACATTTTTTCATACAACATTTTAAAAACATTATGAGATAGGATTGATTTGAAAATATGCATACAATGATTTTTATATTAGTGATATAATCCAACATAGTAACAAATATTTATGTGATTCTTTTAAAACTTTTCCTGTTATTGGGTATTCAAATATTATCTGATTAGATTGTATATGATTAAGCATACAGAATAATGAAGTAAGCAGACTTTTCTTGTGGAACAGCGAGATTGTTTTAAAATTATCAGTGAATTTTATTTATTGTTTTTGTAAATGCAGATAGTATTTATCGATGTAAGATGTGGAAAATCTTGAGAAATAATGTTGAGATAGTGATTTGGAAGTACTTGGGTAGACAGGAAACCAAGATGAAGTTTTAAAAAATAGGATGTGATAAGATATGTGAATAATAGTTATAATCTTTGTGTAGATATCAGCATAGTTAACAAAGCCCTATGACTGGTACACATTTATTTGGACAGTGTTTATATTTCTTTAAATATTTGATGTTCTAATAAAGCTGAAGGAATAGCTTTAACATTGTTTATGTACTAGAGGACATTAGACAGGTAAATGTCATACCTCTATTTCTGGTTAATGCACTGTGCCATGATTTTGAGATATGTTATGAGTGATACTCTAGCTTTCTTCCTTAGTCCTATGCATCTATTTCACTATCTTTATTTCATGTAACTGCATCGTTTAGTAAGATATTTTGAAAAGAAATGGTAAATAATTTAGAGCTTAGGTTATGCTATCATTTTGTATAAGATTGGTTTATTTGCTTAGAAGGAACATAATTTTATAACTTGAAATTGAAGGTCCAATGAATCCTAAAGGAAAGGAAAGAATTATAGAATATATTTTGAATTTATTTCGGAAATGAAATATAAAATTTTTAGAATAGAGTATCTAAAACAAATATATTTTCTTTAAAATGTTAATAATTTTTCAATGCTTTATTATTATTTTTTTTAAGAAAAATCAGTATTGCATATTTTTAAAGTACAATAGTATAAAATAAATGATGTAAAGAATAGGCATAGCATACTTTTATTTATTGAATAATAGGAATATATCGATAGTTACACTTATATCATTCCAAAATAAGGCTAAATGGGAATATGCTGTGTTTAGTAAACAAAGTGTGATAATTGATATCTACTAAAATCTAGTAATGAATTTTTGGATAAATATTTTATGTAACATCTTTGACATTGCAAGATGAAATTTGTTTTAATATTTTGAGAAATCCATACTCATTATAATATTAATTTTGTTTTC
Source organism: Epiperipatus broadwayi (assembly GCA_028023455.1). NCBI lineage: Eukaryota > Metazoa > Onychophora > Udeonychophora > Euonychophora > Peripatidae > Epiperipatus > Epiperipatus broadwayi. The sequence goes on along the minus strand of JAQFVV010006322.1, from coordinate 762,885 downwards.
AGTGGAATGTTTTTCCTACAAATGTGTTTTAAAAATAAGATAGTTTAATAATATTAAGGATGAAATATTTTGTTAATAAAATAAATAAAAATATTTGTAATAAGTTAACCATACAGAGAAACCAAATGGTAACATTTTATTTTGTCTTAAGTCTAAATAAAGACCTAACCAAGTATAAATTATTTTATAACCCAGTAGATAAAAATGTAAAGTATAAAAAAAGGATAGCCACTGTAAATAGTGTACATAAATTGTTTATTTTATTTTGTTGTTATTAATAAACTTTGTTAAAATTTGTTTTTCAAAAATTTTGTGTCTGAATTGTTTATTTCTCCACTTCACTGCATGAAATCACGATATATTCATAATAATTGAAACAAACATATAATTTTGCATAAAAAGATAAATAGAGAATTATTTTTAGAATTTAAATATTTATTGGTATTCTTTTAATTAAATATTCATAATTTTACGTTATTTTATTGGTCATAAAGTAGTCATCATAATAGTATATTGAATTATATGCTATCAGTTGCCACACAAACTTTTATTTGTCAGATTATCAAATGCTACCACGTATTTATTGTATTATTACAAGAAGATAAAAGATCATATTTTATTATTTTATTATGGTAATAAAAATATAAGAAAAGAAAAGATATACAGAATTAGTTATATAATGAAGAATATTATTATTATTTTATTATTATTATTAGTTTAGTGTAGTAGATTATGACATAAAATCCCTTTTCATATTTTACTACTGTAATTTTAAATTAACTTAGAGTAAATTTATGAACCTGAGATTTTATAAAGCTAAATTATTATAAATAGAAAATTAAGATGTAATTATTACCTTAATATTAGTGAGTAGAAGTTATTAAAGTCGTAAGGATACTATGAGTTTGTTATTTGAAATAGTAATAAGAGGGGATAGTGTTCTTATGCCATTGAAATAGTATTCTGTAGGATATTGGCTCAATTTAATCGATCTTGTCACCTGTATTTTCACTTCAAGTCTCATGAAAATATTAAATATTTATTTAATTTATTTTTATAAACTGAACCTTATTCGTATTTTATGTTTGAGCTAGTGAAATATATAATTTTAATGCTGAATATTTTATTTATTAATTATTAACTGAGTTAGAACCCGTTTTATTTTATATCATATACTATTCTGAAGTGAAGGTACAAAAGGCACGGTTAGATATTTTTTTATATATATATATATATATATATATATATATATATATATATATATATATATATATATATATATATATATATATATATATATATATATATAGTTATGACAACTTATAGTAATATGTGACAGAAACCCAAATAATTATTTTGTATCTAATTAAAATAGATTAATCATATAAAATAACCACTTAAAAACACGTTTACTTTTTCTTTTAAAATATCTGTATTACTTTTTTTTCTTTCTAAAAAAAATCAATCACGAACAAGAAAAATATTTATGTTCATTATTTACAAAAAAAAAAAAAAATCCGTAATATACTGAAAGTTCTTTAAAAACCATTCTAACCTAAACTGATTACTTTATGAAACACTTTTATATTCCGCACTCAGTTGGCATTTTTCATATAGCCTAAAAAGTTTTTTTTTTTTTTTTTTATAAACTTAATATTAACTACATCCAACTCTGCCAATATAATATAGCTTCTGTTTTCCTATTTTTTTTTCCTTTAGCTAAACAATAATAATCTGACAAACCGATATATATATATATATATATATATATATATATATATATATATATATATATATATATATATATATATATATATATATATATATATATATAAAGTTTGATATCTGTATTCCTTACACAATATATGTAATATACAAATCAATATATATATATATATATCAAAATACAGTACAATTTATATAAATTATATTCTTTTAAAAGTACTTTCGACTATACACTTTGTAGTCTTTATCAACTATATAACGTTGAATAATCAAAATGAGACAACCCTTAACAATACACATAGTTCAATTCAGATTTCCCACAATTCTGTTATCTTAACATTTGATGACTGGCGATTCATTAACATTTGACGATTTCTTGAAATCAACATAGCCTCTTATATTTTACGTTTATTATGACAACGTTCAATTTGAATAATTTTCATATTTTTATAATCAAATTTAAATCCATATTGACAAGATTTATTATGATCAAATATAACAGATGATGAAGGTTTATTTACATCTGTTCCATATTGATTCTCTTTTTGAATTCTATTATATAAAAGCATATGTTCTTTTATTCTCTTCTCAAATGTACACTTAGATTCACCAATGTATTGTACGCCGCATCCACATATCAATCTATATATAATAGAATTTTGATTAAACTTTGAATTTTGAATTTTAGAATTATTAAGCAATCTATTTATGTTATTTGTAGAGAAAAAGCAATATGACACAAACCATTATAAATTTTCCTAATAAACTTGACCTGCTCATCTGATATAAATGGCATTGAAATCCATTTCATTTTGATATTTTTATTTTTAATTTTATTATAGTGTTGATTTCTTTTAAATCCTTTAATAATATTAGCAATAGCATTTTTATAATAACCAATTTTCAACAAGTCATTAACAAATAAATGTACATTTTTAATTTTATCACTAGAATATTTGCATAATTTTTAATTTCGAAATAAGAATGATTTCAATCCAGACAGCTTATGACACATAGGTACATGTGATTCATATGGAATAAAACCTCTAGTTTCAATTGGTTTAATTAACATAAGATAATCCAAACTGTAATCATTAAGAGTAACTTGAATATCCAAGAATTTTATAGAATTGTATTTCTCTTTAGTTATAACTCATTTTATATACTTAATCTCATTTAATTCATTACATAAATTGATTATTAATTCTTGTTTTCCACAAATAAAAACATCATCCACATATCTATGATATTCTTTAATTTCTTGATATTTCAATTGTTTTAAAATTTTACTTTCATATGTTGATATAACAAAATTACAAATTTGAGCAACAGCAGGAAGACCCATTGGCCAACCAAAATTCATTTTACAATATTCATTATTAAAATTAACATAAATATTTTTATCAATAAACTGCAATACTTTTATAATAAAATTTATAATATCAGACTTTACATTTTTTGAAACAAGAACATTATAAATAATATTAATTGACTCTATTCTATCTATTGATCCATACATTTCATTTATGTCAAAAGTACAAATTGTGTCATGTAAATCTATATTTATATTCTTAATTTTATCTATAAAATCAAACGATGATGAAATAGTATATTCTGCAAAACCTAAAATATCTTGAAGTAATAATTCAATATATCTACATGTTTGATAATAATATGCACCACCAAAATCAACCATCAATCTTAATGGATAATTTTCTTTATGTAGCTTTATATTCGAAAATATCCTAGGGCAAATAGCAGATGATGGATATAAGTTATAATATGTATGACTATCAATAGCTTTATTCTTAGCTTTTTTTAAAATTTCATTTATAAATTTCATGAGAGATGTATCAATATTTATTATTTCACTATTTTGAAATTTAAGCTTTTTCATTTGATCCATAACTTTTTCATTATATTTCGCTCTTGTAAACAAACACATACGAAGGCCCTTGTCCTCCTTTAAACACACTAAGTCATTATTTAATAGGAAACTTTTAAATTTATTAATTTGACTTAACCATTCATCATTCCTATTATATTTAAAGTTTTTATTTTTAACTTCTTTAACAATGTTATTACAAATATTCGCATCACACTTAATCACACTAAATGAATGTTCTATTGCAGCATTCAATTCAAGATTACAATCTTTCCATCTACCACCAACATATTTCGATCCGAAATTTAAAATATATTTTTGACTGAAATCCAAATTTATACCAGACAAGTTCACATAATTTTGATCATTCATTTTATCCGGAAAATTTTTATGAAACAAATGTTCAATTTTCTTGTTAAATTTATCAACATTTTTTAAATAAAATTTATCAAAAAATTTTTGACAAAAACACTTATAGTTAAACTAATCATCACAATTTTTCATCAAAATAAAATGATTTAAAGGCGTTAAATATTTCCGTTGACGAAATAGAAAACATTTGCATTGCTTAATTATAGTCTTTAAAATAATTTCCTTTATATTGTTAGTAATTTTATCTGATAATTTGCAAGATTTGTTTATTTTTACTAAACAGCAATTTGGGAAAACTTCTAAATCATGACAGGCATTTAAAAAGTTTAATCTACATTTTAACGTAATAATCTTTAACGTTACCTTCCGCCATTCTTTTAAAATTCACGTTTTACTTAGAATCTTTAAATCCATTATACATGTAATAAATAAAATATTCTTTTAGAAGTACTTTCGACTATACACTTTGTAGACTTTATCAACTATATAACGTTGAATAATCAAAACGAGACAACCCTTAACAATACCCATAGTTCAATTCAGATTTCCCACAATTCTGTTATCTTAACATTTGATGACTGGCGATTCATTAACATTAGACGATTTCTTGAAATCAACATAGCCTCTTTTATTTTATGTTTATTATGACAACGGTCAATTTGAATAATTTTCATATTTTTATAATCAAATTTAAATCCATATTGACGAAATTTATTATGATCAAATATAACAGATGATGAAGGTTTATTTACATCTGTTCCATATTGATTCTCTTTTTGAATTCTATTATATAAAAGCATATAGTCTTTTATTCTCTTCTCAAATGTACACTTAGATTCACCAATGTATTGTACGCCGCATCCACATATCAATCTATATATAATAGAATTTTGATTAAACTTTGAATTTTGAATTTTAGAATTATTAAGCAATCTATTTATGTTATATATATATATTGTAACGATCCGGAGAAAGAGACTTAACGTAAACTGCACTACGGGCGCCATCTAGGCATTTGAACCTAGAAAAATTTATAAAGTAGGCAGATACGTAAGTCAAAAAAAAAATAAAAATTTTTTTTTTCCTTTTTTAAATATTTTGGTTCCGGTCGTTAGCCCATGTCACTAGCTCAGTGGAATAGCAGAGATTTAATAAGATAATCTAAGAGTATATATAAAAAAAGGAATAAAATAAGCCACTGCCAGTAATTAACATACAAACATTTATTTATGCACATATATATATAAGATTTAAAATTATTTTAGTATTAGTTTTACATTTTAACATTATTTTTAACTTTACCTTAGATTTTAATTTACATTTTAATTTCTATTATATTATAAGTTTACATTTTAATTAAGTTCGCACAGATGGGATTATAAAAGCTTGTTATAATAAGTTGCTATAGATCGGTTACATAGATTACACGGTTAAAAACATTCCAAAGTAAACATAAGCGATCAAAATATAAAATTATTGATTACTGACAATTGCGGAGGGAAATTTATATGTAACCCAATAGTATTCACCATAAGATACTTGCATTGTCACCAATAACTTAAAAGACATCCGAATAAATACATTTTAGATACTCACCGTAAGGTATCATTATTTATCGAATGTCTATATATTTTGATCAAATATGAACACGCAAAACATAGTTAACCGATAAACAATCCATGCAAGCATCTATAAACAACTTAAATTTAATGCATTTTTATTTAGGGTCGAGCATGAATACTACATAGATTTGCATTGAAATTAAAATATTCTATCCCTATTTAACCTTAGGCTAAAATTCGTAGTCAAACTGGCATCAATTCATCTGATATATCGATGTATTCAATGTAATAAAATACGACAGCACAAAAGGTTAAAAGAAGAAATTGCCTCTTATGAGATAGGAATATTACATCTATCTCTAAAGAAGAGCAATAAAACAAAAAACTCCATAGAAAGGAACTGTGGTATCCGACTTATAATTCCTTCCATAGGCAAACGGAAGTGTGCGGCGTATGAAGCGATTCTGCCCGTGGCGAATCAATATTACATCTACTAATCACACCAATATATCCAATCCATTGACCCAATTTAACCACGAAACAAATAACCTAAGATTACCCTCCCCTAATATAACTTTACAAATCTATACAGCCATTCACGCCCGACTTAAGTTTAACATTTATATAATTTAACTTAACGGAAAACAAAAATCATAATAAAACTTAAAGAACAAAAAATAAATAAATGGAAATGATTTTACAAAATAAATACATTAAATAAAATTATAACTAATTAATAAATAATGTTGGTCAGATAGAATAATATTGCAATTATTTAAATCTGGAAAGTTTTTAATTTACTGTTCATAAATTTTAAAGTTCTTACGGTTATTTAAATAGTTCATCTTCATATATTCCTTGCCGTTTGAACGTGAATTCCCACGTCGTCCGAAGATTGGTATCCTGTTGGCCGATTTATTTATCCATCCGGAGATTTTTTAGTGTAGTTGGTCCTCAATGTAGAAACGATGGCTCATTTTTCTTCCTTTCTTAACAGAACTGAAGGGATTGAAGCTGTGCGTCTTTTTCAATCCCCTCAGCACTAACACCTAGCTGTTACATCGTAATAATCATCAATAACTAGTCACTAATTAATAATTTCCAAAATTTTTCCTTTTATACGTATTCGAAGGATTGACTTAACATTACGTCATCAATGAGATGATCCTTTTCGTTGAGGTCCGATTTCCAAATGGATTTATTTCATTTGCTGAAAGTTTCTATTGTTTTCTTATCTGACCGGTGTTTTTACATTTAAATGCCAAGGCTGGTTTACATTTAACTAATTAACAATCATTTCCATTTCTGATTAATTAACCTGTTTTCCAAATCAAAAATATGTTTAAAGATAAATTTAAAGATATAATTTTATCTCCAAATCTTTTTAAAATTTAGTTTTAAAATACTTTTTCTTTAATAAATTTTTATTTTAATAATTTTTCATTATCTGTGCGATTTAATATATAAGAGTTTAAGTTGATATTTAATTTCAATTTTTAATTCTTAAAGAAAATTTTTAAATGCGAACTTTTTAATTTACTTTCATGTTTAATAAATAAAAATAAAAAAACAACAATGTAACGAACGTCTGTGCTCGTTACATATCAGTAAAGTTACTTAAAAAAAAATGATCAAAAAAAAAAATATTTTACTTAGGGTTAGTAATTACGGTACACGATTGACGAAGACATTTACAAACATCCGGTTAATAATTTTACAAAAGGACTATATACAAAAAGAAAAATGAAATGTTGACTATCGCTTACCTAAGGACCATTTACGTTTACACCCCTCCCCACAAGAGTTCTATTTTATTTTATACATTTTATTTTTACACACGGCATAACAAGCAAGTTATTTTATAAATTATTTATTTAAAGAAGGTTGCATTGAGATAAATATGTTTTAAGAAATAATGGGTTTAAACGTGTATATTTGCAGAACAATTATAAATACCACCAACTTATTTATGACTGATTGAAATGCATAAATAGGGTTACACTTAAGTAATTCCCAAAGGTACTCATCGTAAGGCACCACATTTCGATCATAAACTTACGTGGCTGTGCGCGCCTATACACGTTAAAGCATAATATATATCAACAACAAAAAAAAAAAACATATTTATTGCAACCTTTTGACTTTTTGTTTTTTTTTTAACAAAAATTAGTTTTAAAATTTTTTTATATCTTTCCGTTGGTTTTTAATATATGTGCTATTTCTTTCTGGCAGTGCTTTTATCAGATTTAAAGTATACGACTTTATGTAAACAGATAAAAATATTTCATTTTGACAAAATTTGCTCAGGGTATTTGTGGTTTATTAAAGATCGGCCCCAGATTGGGAAAGCCAGTTGTAACGATCCGGAGAATGTGACTTAACGTAATCTGCACTACGGGCGCCATCTAGGCATTTGAACCTAGAAAAATTTATAAAGTAGGCAGATACGTAAGTCAAAAAAAAAAAATTTTTTTTTTTTTTTTTAAATTTTGATTCCGGTCGTTAGCCCATGTCACTAGCTCAGTGGAATAGCAGAGATTTAATAAGATAATCTAAGAGTATATATAAAAAAAGGAATAAAATAAGCCACTGCCAGTAATTAACATACAAACATTTATTTATGCACATATATATAAGATTTAAAATTATTTTAGTATTAGTTTTACATTTTAACATTATTTTTAACTTTACCTTAGATTTTAATTTACATTTTAATTTCTATTATATTATAAGTTTACATTTTAATTAAGTTCGCACAGATGGGATTATAAAAGCTTGTTATAATAAGTTGCTATAGATCGGTTACATAGATTACACGGTTAAAAACATTCCAAAGTAAACATAAGCGATCAAAATATAAAATTATTGATTACTGACAATTGCGGAGGGAAATTTATATGTAACCCAATAGTATTCACCATAAGATACTTGCATTGTCACCAATAACTTAAAAGACATCCGAATAAATACATTTTAGATACTCACCGTAAGGTATCATTATTTATCGAATGTCTATATATTTTGATCAAATATGAACACGCAAAACATAGTTAACCGATAAACAATCCATGCAAGCATCTATAAACAACTTAAATTTAATGCATTTTTATTTAGGGTCGAGCATGAATACTACATAGATTTGCATTGAAATTAAAATATTCTATCCCTATTTAACCTTAGGCTAAAATTCGTAGTCAAACTGGCATCAATTCATCTGATATATCGATGTATTCAATGTAATAAAATACGACAGCACAAAAGGTTAAAAGAAGAAATTGCCTCTTATGAGATAGGAATATTACATCTATCTCTAAAGAAGAGCAATAAAACAAAAAACTCCATAGAAAGGAACTGCGGTATCCGACTTATAATTCCTTCCATAGGCAAACGGAAGTGTGCGGCGTATGAAGCGATTCTGCCCGTGGCGAATCAATATTACATCTACTAATCACACCAATATATCCAATCCATTGACCCAATTTAACCACGAAACAAATAACCTAAGATTACCCTCCCCTAATATAACTTTACAAATCTATACAGCCATTCACGCCCGACTTAAGTTTAACATTTATATAATTTAACTTAACGGAAAACAAAAATCATAATAAAACTTAAAGAACAAAAAATAAATAAATGGAAATGATTTTACAAAATAAATACATTAAATAAAATTATAACTAATTAATAAATAATGTTGGTCAGATAGAATAATATTGCAATTATTTAAATCTGGAAAGTTTTTAATTTACTGTTCATAAATTTTAAAGTTCTTACGGTTATTTAAATAGTTCATCTTCATATATTCCTTGCCGTTTGAACGTGAATTCCCACGTCGTCCGAAGATTGGTATCCTGTTGGCCGATTTATTTATCCATCCGGAGATTTTTTAGTGTAGTTGGTCCTCAATGTAGAAACGATGGCTCATTTTTCTTCCTTTCTTAACAGAACTGAAGGGATTGAAGCTGTGCGTCTTTTTCAATCCCCTCAGCACTAACACCTAGCTGTTACATCGTAATAATCATCAATAACTAGTCACTAATTAATAATTTCCAAAATTTTTCCTTTTATACGTATTCGAAGGATTGACTTAACATTACGTCATCAATGAGATGATCCTTTTCGTTGAGGTCCGATTTCCAAATGGATTTATTTCATTTGCTGAAAGTTTCTATTGTTTTCTTATCTGACCGGTGTTTTTACATTTAAATGCCAAGGCTGGTTTACATTTAACTAATTAACAATCATTTCCATTTCTGATTAATTAACCTGTTTTCCAAATCAAAAATATGTTTAAAGATAAATTTAAAGATATAATTTTATCTCCAAATCTTTTTAAAATTTAGTTTTAAAATACTTTTTCTTTAATAAATTTTTATTTTAATAATTTTTCATTATCTGTGCGATTTAATATATAAGAGTTTAAGTTGATATTTAATTTCAATTTTTAATTCTTAAAGAAAATTTTTAAATGCGAACTTTTTAATTTACTTTCATGTTTAATAAATAAAAATAAAAAAACAACAATGTAACGAACGTCTGTGCTCGTTACAATATATATATATATATATATATATATATATATATATATATATATATATATATGGCTGCAGAAGGGAGTTTGCTATTAACTGAAAGGTGACCCTTTGATTCCTCTTGGAGGCCTTAAAAAAACTGAGCAGGGCAAATCCCTAATGTCTACTCCATATGTTCTTGTTGTTGCAGCTGTTATTACTAAAGTGATTATTCATATAGTATATGAACATGGATGGGCTGGTCACCAACATGCATTAGCCAGCGTGGTGAGATTATTGGCTTTTTACCTCTGAGTTTAAGAATATTTTTTCAATATATATCATCATGACAGACAAAAATAAAGCATGGCCCTTATTCCCAGGAGCTGTAAAGTCACCAACCAAGGTAGTGGTTGGTGGCTGAAGGCAGAGGGTGCTAAGAATCTCCTGATTGCTACTCAGGCTGCCATTTGATGATGACTTTTTATTTAGGTACATACATCTGCAGATCACATTCAAGTGATCTTATATTAAATGGGACATTATTGGACTTTGTGAAGTTAGAAGAAAAATTGAAGAAACAATTCATTTAAAAATTGGACATGTACTCTACTATAAAGGCACAAATATTGGAAATACAAGTGGAGTAGGATCCATAATAAATAAAAAATGGAAGAATAACATTGTAGAGATAGATGGTGTTTCAGACAGGGTGGCAAGATTAGTTTTACAACTTAATAGCAGATACCAAATGCAGATTATTCAGGTTTATGCCCCAAGAAGTTCTCATAGTGATGAAGTAGTAGAAGATTTTTATATGGATGTACAAAAGTCTTTTGATCAGAGTAAACAACATTTTAAAATTGTTATAGGAGACTTTACTGCTAGAATTGGTAAACAAATGAAAGATGAAAAGGCTGTAGGTAATTTTGGTTATGGTAATAGAAATGAGAGAGGTCATAGACTTGTGGAATTTGCAGAAAAAGAAAAACTTTATATTATGAATTCTTTTTTTGAGAAAAAGGTTAAAAGAAAATAGACTTGGAAGCATTCAAATAAAGGTACAGCAGAATTGGACTGTATTTTTACTAACAGAAAATACATATTTCAAGATTGTAATGTTCTTAATAAATTTAACACAGGAAGTGATTATCGATTAGTAAGATGTAAGATACATGTTAATGCAAAACCAGAGAGACAAAAATTATTAAGAAAAACAATATTTACAGTTGATATTCCTAATCTTCAGATACATTCTAATGAATTTAAATTAGAACTTACCAATCGGTTTCAAGTATTAGTAGATTTTGAACAAGATTCAGATTTGTATGAAATTAATAGAAAAATAACTGATACACTTTTAAAAACTGCCACAGAGATAGCTGGTAGAAAAAAAACAGAAATTGACCAATAAAATTTTTACTGAGACTAGAGAATTTATGAAGAAAAGAAGGAATATGAAGATATACAAAAATGATGCATTAAAAAGAATTGAATATCTCAATTTTGTAAAATGGTGTGGAACAGAGTTGAAAATGATATAAGAAAGTATAATTGTGAACTAGCAAGGAAAGCTGTAGAAGAGAATAAAAGTCTAAAGAGTGTAAAACAACATTTTGGTATTGGTAGGAAATTTATATCTGCAATAAAAAAAGGTGGCATTATTACTAAAAAGAGAGATGACATCATGAATTGTGTAGACGACTTCTTTCAATAATTATATAGTAATAAATAACAAGTACCTCCTATACCTATTATATCTTCTGAATTGCCCAGAATTTTGAATGAGAACGTGAGACATGGAATTAAATTTATGAAGAAAGGGAAGGCTCCAGGTAATGATGGAATTATAATTGATATATTAAAAGAAGCAGTTGAAGAAATATAATTTTTTTTAGCAAAGTTATATTCTAAAGATGTACCAGATGATTGGAAGAATGCAGTATTAATATTAATATTTAAAAAAGGTGATAAAGAAGATATTAGAAATTACAGACCTATCAGTCTTTTATCAGTTTTATACAAAATTTTTACTAAGATAATTACAACTCGTCTACAGAGAACGCTGGACTTCCACCAACCAAGAGAACAAGCTGGATTTAAAAGTGGTTTTAGTACTGTAGATCATATCCAGGTATTGAGAGAAGTTATAGAAAGGACAAATGAATATGAGTTGCCATTATGCTTAGGATTTGTAGATTATGAAAAGGCATTTGATTCTATAAATATTTTTTCAGTGATAAAAGCATTGGATCATCAAGGTATAGATCCAGGATATTGTCATATTTTAAAGAATATTTATAAAAATGCAACAGCAACAATTAGATTACATAATGATAGTAGGAAAGTCAACATTAAAAAGAGTGTAAGACAGGGTGACTCCATATCTCCAAAACTTTTTACAGCAGTGCTGCAAGAAGTATTTTGTGGATTAAAATGGGAAGCTAAAGGAGTGAAAGTAAATGGAGATTATTTAAGTCATTTAGATTTTGCAGATGATGGAGTTGTTTTTGCAAATAATGCTTTAGAGTTACAGGAAATGCTGCAGGATTTATCAGATGAAAGTAGGAAAGTAGGACTAAAGATAAATGTTGAAAAGACTAAAGTACTGTTTAATAGATTTTCTCAAAATATGAAAATAATGATTGATTATGATGAATTAGAAAAAGTTAACAGTTGCAAATACCTTGGTCAGATTATTAATACAGATGGAAACATAATGGATGAAATTAATCATAGAATTAAATTTGGTTGGAGTGCTTTTGGTAGAAATAACTTGATACTAAAAGGAAATATGCCAATGTGTTTGAAAAGGAAGATTTTAATAAATGTGTTTTGCCAGTTCTTACTTATGGATCTGAGACTTGGACACCTAATAGAAGAGCAATACCGAGACTTCAAACCACTCTAAGAAGTATGGAGAGGTGCATGTTGGGAGTAACTAGAAGAGATTTAAAATGCAATGTATGGTTAAGAGAACAAACAGGTGTTACTGATCTCCTAGAAAAAAATTAAAAGACTGAAGTGGAGTTGGGCTGGACATATTGCTAGAAGAGATGATAATAGATGGACAATTGAAATTTTAAACTGGATTTCAAGAGATTGCAAAAGACCCAGAAAGAGACCACATGTGAGATGGATGGATGAAATAAGAAAGTTTGCAGGGGTGATCTGGAGAAGAGAAGCTAAAAATCGAAAAAGTTGGATTGAACTTGGAGAGACCTTCATCCTGCAGTGGATTGATAATGGTTGATGATATATATATATATATATATATATATTGTAATGGAACGTATGTGAGGCAGCCCACGATTGGGCAAGCCAAATGTACTGGAAACTATATGGTAGCTTACAATTGGATAAGCTAAATATAATGGAACGTTTATTAGGTATTCCATTAAAATTAAAGAATGAAGAAAAACGAAATTATTCCAATTATATTTAAATAAATTGTTTAAATGCACTTCCAGCTAGCTATATATAAAACAAATCTAAAATCATGCAAAGCAATGAGATCTATCTTTATAATTTATTTTTAAAGATGATGTGACTAACTAATCAATATATATATATATATATATATATATTAGAAACAAAGGGACTTCTACTAAATTCAAATATACACATCTAACTATATAAATTTATGTACCTCTAAATATATAAATGAATAATAATATGTGTAAGTGATTTACAAATCAAATAATAAATGAAATATGAAATTATCTTTTTATTATTTATAAATTCAATTAATTTCATAATAACTTTGGCATTAAAAGAAAATAAGAATAATATAGTATCGCTCTTTTAAATAATTACAAAGGCATTATTTATAAAAAAAAATAGTACATCCTTTATTTTATGTTATAGTTCAACTTTAAATAATATTGATGTTTTAAATATAAATACAAAGAATAACTATATGTATATACTTGTAATAAGTATATATAGATTAAATATATAAAGACATATTTTTGCCTAATCATTATAATATAAATATAACAATTCATATATAACTTCAACCTATAAATTACATTTTAAGATTTTTAAATTATTTAAGATAATTATCTGAACATCTGTTATACGTTTAATATTATTATAAAACAAGATGCTTAAATTGACCACTTATAAAACGTTGTATTTTATAATAAAAAAAAATAAAAGTAAATAAAAAAAAATATATCAATCTCAAAAATATATTTATATATTACTCATACATATATAAAATTATTAAATACCTTTTAAAGTTCATTTAGCTAATTTTCCTTTCCAAAAAGTTAATTTATTCCATGAGTTCTTTTATCCGTTTACTTTTGATTATTAGAATGCATTCTATCGAAAGGCGAAGAAATTATTATATTAAAGAAAATTGTTAATCCTTAGATATATGCATATTTTATCCGTTTTAAAATTTCCTTCCTTTTTAAAAAAATAAATAAACCAATTAAAATGTTAAAACCAGAATGTTAATTCCAATTACTTCCAAATTATGATTAAATTGATGATTATACATTTAAAATAGCTATATCTAGTTTCAACTCCAGACGCGATGAAATTTATACATTGAATTTTTTTAGTTGTTCCATTGAAAATTGCCTTGGAATAAATGAAAGCGATGATGCAGCCTCCTGGCTGCGATTCTTGATTAACCTGCCATAATTTATGTATTTACCATAAAATATATATATTATTTCAGTATTTTGAAGAATAGTAAATTTTATAGAACTAAAGTACAATAAAATCTTTATTTTTCAGTTGTTTGTTCTATATCTATTCCAATAATAATATATCAAAATAATGGCTTCCTTTATTGTTGTTGCTATCGTTCCATGCGCCAGCAGATGCTATTTTAAAACTCATGTTATATATGTTCTCTTTTAAAACAATTAACATTAAAATAAAAATAAAATATCAAGTATATATATATATATAATATTTAATTGAAAATTTGATATCTTTAAAAATATACATATATTATAATTTATTACATTTAATAATCATTGTAAATAAAATAATTTTTTTAATTAACAATTTATATGTCCTTATTTATTTTAATAATTAAATGTTTATTATGATGTACTATCAATATATATAAATAAAACAATAACTTCAAATAATAACTATATTTAATAAACATAAAAGAAAAATTTAAATATTTCATATGTAAACATCAACTTAAAGAGATTTTTTTTTTAATAACAAATGATAATTTAAAAATATAATATCGACTTATCGATATTTACAATATATATATATTCCCACCAAAAAAATTCATGCTAATTTCTTTTATATTTTTCTTTCCATCATTGACCTACATCTCTTCAAATCCCTCTTGTTGGGTCGCTATTTGTAACATGATGTGCCATTTTACATATATATCTTGGGCATATATGTAATCTTGTAAGATTACGTATATATATATATATATATATATAATGATACACGTTTATGTGTAATTGTTTAAAAAAATATTCAAAAATTATTCCATTTTATTGCCCAGCATATTTATGAGCATCAATTTATGACCTCAAGCGCCAATCCTATATTTCTATAAGAATTATGCTGGGAGAGCTGGAATACCAATATGGAAAACCCTGGACTATCTCTGCTCAGGGCAGGTGGTAAAATTTACCAGCAGTAGATCTAACCCTCCCTTTTTATTTTAAAAAAAAACTCATAACACAAAAACAAAGAAAAAACATTCATTTTATACAAATTTATTAGCAATGATATTTATGTATCTATAAAAAAAAAACATATATCATTTAAGTAAGTTGAATTAGTGTTTCTTTTCTATTTTAAATCAAAGATTTATATCAGTTTCTTTTTTTTTTTTGTTGGCACTTTTTTCTTTTTTCCAAAACTCCCACACTCACAAATATGCTATTATATGTATTTTGCACCAAAGATTTAATTGGACTAATTTATACACTAATAAATTCTTTAGAAAATAGTTTGACCTCTCCAGGCAAAGAAAATAAATTTTAATGTTCACAATTGTGTCAAATAACAGTTTTCTCAATTTTGTGGAGTAAGCTTACTAAAGTGACATATATATTCAAATAGGAAGAAAAATACCTGCATTTTCCCTAGGAATTGATCAACTTCACCTGGTGAAAAGGGAATATTTGGTCCCTTGTTGAATGATCTTTGGTTTTTTTGAAGTTTGGGTTCCATGGCTAAAGTTCATTTATTTATTTATATTTTTCCTCTTGTGGCAATTCAACATTGTTGCTTATTGGGGTGAATTCTGCGGGCTTGACATCTCTTTTCCGATATCGGCAGTAGCTATACATTTGTGGGAAAAAGGATTCGGACCCTCCACAGATAGAAGCCTCTACCCCAGCCTGATCATATTTTATCAAATGTATATCACATTGATCTCTCTATTCTTATTTTCTGTTTGTCAGTCTACCGTCTGCTTTCCTCTCCTTCCAAACTTATACTAATCCTTAATTATTTTTTTTAATTATCAAATTTATCTTTCTTTTCATTCATTTTCAATTATATTTCCATTCACATTCCGTATGCCTTTGTTGGAATGCACCACAAAACCTTTTTACACCTATTTCTTTCCAAGTAATATTTAATTAGCATTAGACATTCCACAATTTTTATAATAATTACTTCCATTGTTCTGCAAAATCAGTCTTCCATCTTGATATTTATAGTTCTTTTGTTGACTTAATATGTATATATTTAAAAAGTTTATCAAACAAAATGTTTCCTTTTTATTTTTATTTTGGAAATTTTTCATTTTTAATGGTTTCAAATGCACTCACACATATACATAGCGATGTGTATAGCTGGGTTTGGCAAAAGAAAGAAAAAATCAGAGCAAATGTATAACCCCCCCCCATACTTCTTTTATGAGTTCTTTTTTTTATTAAAATAACTAAATCAATCCAATCCAACCATGCAAATGACCATTGTTTGTACATCAACTGGTAAATATTAGTTTTGTTAGTAAAGTAATATATATTTTTAATAATACATTAGTAATAAGTATATATATATATATATATATATATATATATATATATATATATATATATATATATATATATATATATATATATATATATATATTAATAATGTGTTAAGTATACAAATCCATATTTGTCTAATTATTGCAACAGGGTTTGATTATGCATGCCCTTTTGCATTTTTTATATATATATATATATATATATATATATATATATATATATATATATATATATATAGAAATGAAATCAAATATATATATATATATATATATATATATATGATTTCATTTCTCTCAAAGAAGACAACCTTAGCTCAATCAAAATTAATAGTTTGACCTTTATCGTTTTCATGGACATACAAACCAGAACTAAGATATCTATTTTAACTCTACTTTAATGAACCATTATTCTTTCATTTAAACTCAAACTACTCTGACCTATGTAGACCTTCTTACAAAAAAGGGATAAAATATACTACACCAGGAATAGTCTTTCTATCACAAATTTTCTTTCTATTATTTAATAAATTATTCAATGTAACCCCCCTTTTCAAGCATTTTTTTTTTATTTTCAAACAGTTTACTATTCCCACATACAAGTTTATAAGAAGGCAATTTAAATGGCAAATAAATAAAATCATATTTTTCTCTATCCTTTACATCCTTACAAATATTACTATTAAATAAAATAATTTTAACAAACTTATCACAGTATCCAAGCCACAAGTAATCTTTATAAAATTGACATTTCTGAAACAAAGCTACCCCACTAGAATTATTTACTTTATTATTCCTATGACAATAATTCCTTAAATCAGATATTTTATGAGATACAGACTGATAGCTACAAGGTTTAATTATAGATCTTAATTCTCTACTTTTAACAAAATGACTGTATAGTAACAATTAGTTTCCACATTTCTAATCACCAAAAGATCTAAAAATTTTAACTTGCCAAAATCTAACATCCTTCCTTCTAACACATATCTGTTTTTTTTTTGTAATAATGTCTACATAGGTCAGAGTAGTTTGAATTTAAATGAAAGAATAAAGGTTTATAAAAGTAGAGTTAAAATAGATATCTTAGTTCTGCTTTGCATGTCCATGAAAAAAATACAGGCCACACTATTAATTTTCATGAAGCTAAGGTTGTCTTCGTTGAGAGAAATGAAATAAAAAAAAATTAAAGAATCTTTATTATTGAAAATATATTATTCTGAATTAATTAACATATTTAAGAGTTCTTTTAATATTAAGGGTTGTATGGAAGGTGAATGGATTTGTGGGTATTGGACATATATTAAAATGCTACAATATAGATGCAGCATTTTCTACTCTTCAAAATATCAGCAATATAATAACCAAGTTAAGGATTCATTCCCTCTTGAATATCATTGTGTTTATGAAATCTCATGTAAAAATTGTAAAGCTTCTTACATAGGTATGAGTAATCATGGCATCAGTGTTAGGAGAGAAGAGCATGCTAGTGCAGTTAAACAACACTCATAATCATCTGTACTTTCACTCATTACTATAGATTCATGTCATAAAATAGATTTTTCTAGTAGCAGGATCACATCCAGATCTGATAGTCTCTACAAGTGCAAAATTAAAGAAGCTATTGTTATACATAAAAGACCAGATTTTATCAATAATTGAGATGATACATGCAAACTTTCTCCTATTTGGAATGTTTTATTTTTTTTTTAAAACAAAAAAAAAAAATTATTAAATTTAACATTTTTGCTATTGGTGGACATTTAATGTTTATTCAAATCAGTGATCATAGTGCTTCTATAACCATCTTTCTACTTTTTATCACCCAGTGTATGACTTGTGTGACAAAGTTGAAATGTGGGTATTGAAGCAGAATCTGAGATTCAGATTGCGCTTCACAAGCCCACTTCAATTCTTCCGCTACCAACCCAAATTCAAACCCTATTCTTGCGTATATATTCCACTCACTAACACATTTTTTTATCCTTTTGTTTGAGTATTATTAACTAACATATTTATTAACGAAGATATATGCCTAAATATCTGAATTTAAACACACAAAATAAAAATAATAAATATAGTATTTAAAGAGGGAATACATATACACAATAGGGAACGGAAGATTAATTATAACAAGCTATAATATCAATATATTATATTTTCTGCATTTTGTTATTTTATAAAAGATATAATAAATATTTAGTAATTGCAGCTCAGATATCTATAGATATTGTAGAGACAAACGTGATGAGCAAATATTTAATGGAAAAGTTCGTTATATGTAATTTTATAAAATTGTGTTTTTAAATTATTTTTGCCATTAAACTCCACTCTTTTTTAAATCCAATATGGAAGATGCGATTGTAATTAGTCAAATTAATTAAAGGTGAGAAGTGTAATCTTGTATAATATTCTAACATAACTTTAATTAAAAGTTTCTCTAAAATCAAAAGTAGAAACTAAACTTAATTGATTTACTTTTGTTACAAACATTGTTTTTTATCAATTTAATTTCGAATTGAAAATTTATCTCGCAATGGCATCTTCCGGCACAATGGGTAAATCGTATGTACAAATTCTTTTAAAGATTAATTGAATTAGATAAAAATTAGCAATGACCAATCAGAAAGGGATTCCAAAAATACCAAGGCATGGAATAATTACGAATTAATTGGAGAGAAAAAAGAGGACAGTCAAGGAGAACAGTCACCAAGAAAATTTGCATTTGTTAATTTCAATGTGTACTGAGTAAATCTAAGTCGCCTTTCTCACCATTCGAGATGGCCTTCCCTGGAATCTGTGCCCACGGATCCCGATACTCATAGACTATAATTATATGCCTATTTGTTAAATAATAAACTTATTGCCTGCCTGAATAACTATGCTTGACAAACTAGATCTAGTCTCCGAGGGAATTGAAATCATCAAAAGAACTACCATGTTTTACAGAGGTAATCATTTCAAATGCTGCTAGACCTTTAAAGTTACTGTGAATCATTTTAACTCTCACCTATTTATTTCTTTAAACATTTTGTAAAGCTTTCATTTGTAAAATTTAATATTAGTTATGAATCAATTTGTAAAATTCTTACCTTTTTGTTAATTGTACCTTGTTCTCTCTCTATATAACTTAGCTGTAATCTCTCCTACATTAAACCTCTCATGAATAATTATTAGTTCTTCATTTCACGTCTATGCAGCAATACTTTATTTTCATTATTATATTTTATACTTTCAGATACTAAATTATATGTCGATAATTTCCCCCCAGAATCGCAAATGCTTACGCTATCTCTTTTAATAAAAGAAAACCCTCCTTACTTTTCAGAGGGTAATTAATCTAGTATTTTTTAAAAACAAATTTGTTATTCTTAGTATAGCGGGTGCCTGCCAGTCTGGGGAAATAAAATCAGAATTTGATAATTATTGTACAGTGTTATTTTCAAAAACTAAGTAAAAATCTATTTTCTTAGAAATGTATTTTTTTTGGTTAATTAAATAATAGCGCTAACTTCTAAAATCAGCAAATAGATTTATATGAATTAAATTAATATTACTTTCTTGAAATCAAGAGCCACCACCGACTTTATATATGTTTAATAATATGAAAAGTATTTATTTATTAAAGCATTCAAAACCAAAGATTTATATTATTTATCTGTTGTGGAAAGTTTATGTGTAGTTTAAAGTAATACATAAGGGGGGGGTCCTTTAGTTCTATGGGCTATATGATATTAGCATTAAATGTAATTCTTCTATATCCACGCAGTAATCAAATCATACTGGAACGCTGGGTTTTTATTAATAAAGATAGGCGATAATTCTTTATTCCTTAGTTAAATATATCTATTTATATTAATGCAAGCGTTACGTGTATACCGGCCTTTCGTTATATATATACACCTTTGTGCTTCATTCATTTTTACTTCCAATACCAAGGACAAGGTTTGGCAAACCTCTTTGGATTTCTTCAGCACAAGATTATTGCATAGGGTCCGCTCTGGAAAAAGTCCAGCCTATGGCAATTCAATAAGGCGCATTCTTCTTTGTTTATGACCCGACCCTGCCGACGTTTGCAGAGTGTCGCCTTCTTTAACTGTGAATTGAAGCATCTTCTTGGATCTTAGAATAGATTGCTCCATTGCCATCATACACGTACCGCTCTCCCATATTTTGTTCTCGTTAAAAGCCTATTAATTCTCCTAAACCGTACTGTTATGGTTATGCTAAATGGATTGCCATTTTTTTTATGTTTCATTCACACTTTCAGATACGATACTTCTGCCATTATTATTATTTCCCAAATTAGCTTCCCACACATGTTCTCATATAGCAAATGTAAATATTAATTAAATATAATTATCCTTATCCTCCAACTCAATAAACTTAAGTATTGGTATGAGTGCTATTATTTTATTAATGGTGGATTCAAAGAACTTTATGTAACTGTAGTCTAGCGCTATTATTAAAAATCTCATGCATCCCATTCAATCGATAAATTATTGACATATAAATAGCCACATTAGAATAAAGCCATGAATTATTTGTTACTGATGATTAAATACATTCATTTTATAGCATTGTAAGGGAGGTTAATGTCGTCCAAAGGAGATAAACACCAATTTTATTTACATTGTAACACCAATAACGTTTGCAATCATATATATTCCAAGTTGATTTAATAAATCTTATATCTTTCTAAATATCTAAGTCATTGTTTCATTTATTGAATAGAAATGGTTTTGATGTTATATAAAAAAGGTTCCACTTACTAGATGATCGAAAATCGCTAATCATAATATCCTGTACATGAATAAAGTTCAAATAAGAGTCTTTTTATGTCATGACTTTGTGATGCCGGCGGGGTAGAAATAAATTAGATCAGTATCATTGGAATTGTTGCTCATAAGTTGGCAGATCTTGAAAATAGGCAAATAGGGCAGAGTTCATGAATGTTCCTGACTTATGTATCTTGCGCATGACTGGACTCGAGGTACTTTTGCCTAGATGCTAGATCTTGTTATATGAACAGACAAAACCGACCGGTACAGTATATTAATATCAAAAATTTTTTAACATGGATGAACTCGCAAAATATGTCTTCTATGTATGCAACCTGAGAAAATCTTTGTTTTAACATATATATATATATGTCCACAGATGGCGTTCTACCAAAAACACCGATCAAGCGTATGTTTTGTTTACATAAACATCAGAGTAGTATTCACTATCTCTAACTATAATTCCACTTTCAGATCATGATTTAAAGCTATTTGCTATCATCAGTAAAAGACAGGAATAAAGAAACTAGATCTGAACACAAACTCTGAGCATTTATGAAACAATTTCATAAACCTTTGAGGTCTTTCTTGCAATGATATAGATTGCAGAGGCTTCTACTATGTGAAGATGCTGAACTGATATCAGACCCATATAGCTATCTGGTTTGCTATGCTGAGTTTGAAGACATTACGTGTCTAAAAAATTCACGCTTGCAAGCTGAATAGAAATTGTTTCATAAACGCTCAGAGTTTGTGTTTATATCTAGTTTCTTTATTCCTGTCTTTAACTGATGATAGCAAATAGCTTGAAATCATGATCTGAAAGTGAAATTATAGTTAGAGATAGTGAATACTACTCTGACATTTATGTAAACAAAACATACGCTCGATCGGTGTTTTTGGTAGAATGCCATCTGTGGACATAAATACAAGCGTTAGCAAGTTTTTTAACTTGCATTTTTGTTTTTCATATATATATATGCATGTTATGTTAAGATAATCTATAATAACAATAAATGTTTTTATACATTTTTTTATTTTTAATTCAAGCCTTTTAATGAAGGCTAGTATCCTTTCATCTTGAAAATATTGTTAATATGACTATTCTATGAACAAATTTATTTTTCTCAGTTCTGTGCAGATAATATAAACCCAACTTTTGTGTTTTTATACTAATTGAATGTACATTATATGTTTTTTTATAGTTGTGTAGGTTTTTCATAGAATTGTACTTTTAATATTTCCAATGATACCAATTTTAGTTTCTTCCTCTATCATGAAAGTATTTTAAATAGACATATATTTATAATATATATTCACAGTGTGTTCATATAAAAAGGAGTTATAAATGTTACTTTTAACAAGGTTAGATAAGCATGGAGCTGTAATTTTAAGTTTGTTAATGTAAATTTTGCAAATCAAAAGGTAATATAGTGAGCACAAATAAACACAGTTTCCTAAGAAAGAATTTTGTATTATATTGAAAGCAAATTATTTCATATTGAAAAAAAAAAAAGACCTTTGTTTTATTATTAACATGAATATTTATTTTATTTTGTAAATCGATTTTTTAAATTAAAAATTTTCTCATAATAGTGCGAATTTCATTACAAATTCCATTTAATGATGTGCATAATTTCCACAGTTTTCTTTGAATCTCAGAAAATGAACACTATTTTACATGACAAAAGATCAGAAACCTTGAAAACTAAAGTTACTAAATTTTTACAAGATTTATTTCAAGGACTTTCAATAGGCCATATTAACAATTAATCCACATATATTTTAATTACTTAACAAATATAAGGTGTTGCTGAAATATGATATTATTTTTTATAAAATGAAATAATTCAGAATCTAATTACAGCATATGTCTAAATATGAAAAGCACCTTTCAATTTATCCTGTATTTTAGGTTTTATCAAAAACTGTAGAAAAGACAAAAGTGTATGTTAATATTTATTAATTCTAAAATCTGTTAAAAAATCTTCACAAAACTGAGTCTCATTATCAAATTATACCCAAAACAATTGATTTATAATTGTTGAAAAATAATTTTGGAAGAACACATAATATCTATTGTATAGGAAGATATGGTAGTTGTATTATTTGAACCTGAAATTTAAAGTAATTTAGGTTTTTTAAAATATTAAATGACATTAAAACTAACATTCTTGGTGGCATCATTGCTTTCAAAAGTTTAAAAGGATAATTTGAATGTAATGTTTAAATTTATTTGTCAGAAAAAATAACACCCTATTGGCAATTGATAAAATTTAATAATAAACAAAAAAAACTCTTAATTAAACACCTTATACTTAAACTACACCTTTAAACATCAAATATATATTGGCATTAAAAATAAATACAATGAAAAATTATATTTAAATTTAATTAATAGAAATAATAAACTGTAATAGTTTATGACATTTATAATTACTAAATAATACGTAAAATAAAACTTAATCTAACACAAAATTATTATATAATTAGATTAGTTCTCTTGTCTAAAATTTTATGACACATTTTTAGAAAAAAAAAATTAATAGATATACAACATTATTGACAAATATTAGATTCCTAATAACTTCATAGCAGTTAGAGATTACTATTTTTCTGATGGGTATAATCAACATAGTTATTATATGAAGATCATGATTTTTCAATAAAACATACAACAGTATATCTTTCACATGAAGACTACCATCTCATCTCTTTCCCACAAAGGCGACATATTATTCCAAGAATCTCTTCATGATCCAGAACCCAAAATGTCACACACAGTGGTTTAAGAATGCATTTCTCTTGGTTTTATTTTCTTTATTAATTTTGGTTATGATAAAGTTCTAGCAATTAAAAGTTCTTTGGCTATAATTTCTCCAACATAAGCTTTTACAAATAGTAGAAACAATAAGAGGACGGCCCTTTAATATCATGTAAAATGTAGTTTGTTAAATTATAAAAACAAAATTCTTTTTTTAAATCATTAATACATTATTTTTATTATAATATCAGAAAATAATAAGTATTATAATACAATTTTAAATTAAAAAACAAAAACAAAACAGTTTTACCAAGCACTGAAATATAATTCTTTTTCCATATTCTTGTTATCAATTTATATTTATAAATTACAGAAAATCATATAATGTAGGTTTTTTTTTTCTTATCTCTAAACAATATAAATTAATTAAATAGTTATTATTTTTAGTTATAATAAAATGTAAATATTTGTCATAACATTTAATGTTTTATTTAATAAATTATTAAGGAGGAATATATTTTTATAAAATAGAAATATGACCAAGAAACAGCATTGCTTTAAAAATGTTTAACTTCTTTCCAATTTAAAGTTTGTAATGATGAATTGTATAACAAATCATATTCTTCAAAAAATTATTATTATTATTATTATTATTATTATTATTATTATTATTATTATTATTATTATTATTATTATTATTATTATTATTATTATTATTATTATTATTATTATTATTATTATTATTATTATTACATGTTAACTTGTACTTTCATTTTGTATATATATATATATATATATATATATATATATATATATATATATATATATATATATTAACTTGTACTTTCATTTTGTATATATATATAATTGGTTACATTGCCAAGCACCCATAATGATGTCATCATGTTACCCTTCCCAAAAAACGCATGAGTTAATGGAATTATACTGGGCTTGTATACATTTTTTTATGAAGCATTACTGTATACTTAATTGTTTGTTTGGAGAGTGCATTGGCATGCATTGTTAAGAACATTAATGTTCAGCATTGAGATCAATAAAAAATCCAAACACTTGAGAATAAGTATACAATATATCATGTATACAAAAAGAGCCATTTCAATTTAAACACTATTAAGTACAAAAATCTCAGAATATTTAACTGTCACTGAAACTTTTCTGATACAAATAATTTATCACATGAATAAATAGGATTATCTGATAAGATAATGGTACAGAAATGTGTTAACTGCATGTAAAAGAAAATAATTACAATTCATAACAATTCATGAGTTTTGCTTCACTGCACTTTTATGAATTTAAAGCAGGTATATGGCTTTAAAGACAGGGTTGGTAAAGTGCATGAGTAAAAATATTCAAGCAAATTACATGAACAATTACACTATTCATGCCAATGATATAATCATTCATTCATTACTAGCATTGAAATTAAGCTATATATGCTCAAACATTCAGAAGATAAAAATATATGCTAATTATTTATTAAATATTGAAGATAAAATATATAAGTAATAGGTAAATGATTTCATGCAAAAATACAATATAACAAAATATACACATCATTTTATTAATGTCTAGAAATAGGCATAATTCTTTAATATATATATATATATATATATATATAAGAATTATATATATTTATAGATATATATGGCTATTTATATATATATATATATATATATATATATATATTGTGCCTAGGGGCTGCAGAAAGGAGTTTGCTATTAACTGAAAGGAGACCCTTTGATTCCTCTTGGAGGTCTTAAAGGAACTGAGCAGGGCAAATTCCTAATGTCCACTCCATACGTTCTTGTCATTGCAACTGTTATTACTATGTGATTATTCATATAGTATATGAACATGGATGGGCTGCCCACCAACATGCATTAGCCAACATGGTGAGTTTATTGGCTTTTTACCTCTGAGTTTAACTTCATGGTCTTTTTTTTCAGTGCCTGATAAGGCAGAATGAATGTTTGTGTAAATGATAAATATTTTTTCAATACATATATACAATTATGACAGACAAAAATAAAGCATGGCCCTTATTCCCAGGAGGCTGTAAAGTCACCAACCAAGGCACCGATTGGTGGCCGAAGGCGGAGGGTGTTAGAATACCCTGATTGCGGACCCACGCTGCCATTTGATGACGACTTTTTATTTAGGTACTTACAACTGCAGATCACTTTCAAGTGAAGGAAGATTGCAAGAATTAGAAAAAGAACTGTCTTATATTAAATGGGACATTATTGGACTTTGTGAAGTTAGAAGAAAAGGAGAAGAAACAATTGATTTAAATAGTGGACATATACTCTATTATAAAGGCACACATATTGGAAATACAAGTGGAGTAGGATTCATTATAAATAAAAAATGGAAGAACAATATTGTGGAGATTGATGGTGTATCGGACAGAGTGGCAAAATTAGTTATATAACTTAATAGCAGATACCAAATGCAGATGATTCAGGTTTATGCCCCAACTAGTTCTCATAGTGATGAAGTAGTAGAAGATTTTTATATGGATGTACAAAAGACTTTTGATCAGAGTAAACAACATTTTAAAATTGTTATGGGAGACTTTAATGCTAGAATTGGTAGACAAATGAAAGATGAAATTGCTGTAGGTAATTTTGGTTATGGTAATAGAAATGAGAGAGGACATAGACTTGTGGAGGTTGCAGAAAAAGAAAAACTTTATATTATGAATTCATTTTTTGAGAAAAATGTTAAAAGGAAATGGACATGGAAGCATCCAAATGAAGGTACAGCAGAATTGGATTATATTTTGACTGACAGAAAATACATATTTCAAGATTGTAATGTTCCAAATAAATTTAACACAGGAAGTGATCATCGATTAGTAAGGTGTAAGTTACGTGTTAATGTAAAACTAGAGAAACAAAAATTATTAAGAAAAACAATATTTACAGTTGGTATTCCTAATCTTCAGAAATATTCTAATGAATGTAAATTAGAACTTACAAATAGGTTTCAAGTGCTAGGAGATTTTGAACATGATACAGATTTGAATAAAATTAATATGAAAATAACTGATACACTTTTAAAAACTGCAACAAACATAGCTGGTAGAAAAAAGCAGCAATTGACTAATAAAATTTCTACTGAGACTAGAGAATTTATGAAGAAAAGAATGAATATGAAGATATACAAAAATGATGTATTAAAAAGAATTGATTATCTTGAATATTGTAAAATGGTACTGAAAAAAGTTGAAAATGATATAAGAAAGTATAACTGTGAAATAGCAAGGAAAGCTGTAGAAGAAAATAAAAGTCTCAAAAATGTTAAACAACATTTTGGTATTGGTAGGAAATTTATATCTGCAATAAGAAAAAAAGATGGAATTATTACTAAAAAGAGAGATGACATCATGAAATTGGTAGAAGATTTTTATCAAGAATTATATAGTAATAAAGAACAAGTACCTCCTATATCTATTACATCTTCCGAATTGCCCAGAATCTAAAATGAAGAAGTGAGACATGCAATTAAGTGTATGAAGAAAGGAAAGGCTCCAGAAAATGTTGGAATTATATTTGATATATTAAAAGAAGCAGGTGAAGAAATAGAAACAATTTTAGCAAAGTTATATACCAAATGTCTAAATGATAAAGATGTACCAGAAGATTGGAAGAATGCAGTAATAATATTAATATTTTAAAAAGGTGATAAAGAAGATATTAGAAAGTACAGACCTATCAGCCTTTTATCAGTTTTATATAAAATTTTTACCAAGATAATTACAACTCGTCTACAGAGAACTTTGGATTTCCACCAACCAAGAGAACAAGCTGGATTTAAAAGTGGTTTTAGTACAATAGTTCATATGCAGATATTGAGAGAAGTTATAGAAAGGACAAAGCAATATGAGTTGTTTTTATGTTTTTGATTTATAGATTATGAAAAAGTATTTGATTATATACAAATTTCTTCAGTGATTAAAGCATTGGATCATCAATGTATAGATCCAGGATATTGTCATATTTTAAAGAATATTTATAAAAATGCAACAGCAACAATTAGATTACATAATGATACTGGAAAAATCAACATTGAGATAGGTGTAAGACAAGGTGACTCCATATCTCCAAAACTCTTTACAGCAGTGCTGCAAGAAGTATTTTGTGGATTAAAATGGGAAACTAAAGGAGTGAAAGTAAATGGAGAGTATTTAAGTCATTTACATTTCACAGATGAGGTAGTTGTTTTTGAAAATAATGCTTCAGAGCTGCAGGAAATGTTGCAGGAGTTAACAGATGAAAGTAGAAAAGTAGGACTAAAGATAAATGTTAAAAAGACTAAAGTAATGTTTAATCGATTTGCTCAAAATATGAAAATAAAGATTGATTATGAAGAATTAGAAGAAGTTAACAGTTACAAATACCTTGGTCAGATTATTAATACAGATGGAAACATAATGGAGGAAATTAATCATAGAATTAAACTTGGTTGGAGTGCTTTTGGTAGAAATAACTTGATACTAAAAGGAAATATGCCTATGTGTTTGAAAAGGATGGTTTTTAACAAATGTGTTTTACCAGTTCTTACTTATGGATCTGAGACTTGGACACTTAATAGAAGAGCAATACAAAGACTTCAGACCACTCAAAGAAGTATGGAGAGGTGTATGTTGGGAGTAACAAGAAGAGATCGAAAACGCATTGTATGGGTAAGACAACAAACAGGTGTTACTGACCTTATTGAAAAAATTAAAAGATTGAAATGGAGTTGGGCTGGACATATTGCTAGAAGAGATGATAATAGATGGACAATTGAAATTTTAAACTGGATTCCAAGAGATTGTAAAAGACCCAGATAGAGACCACATGTGAGATTGATGGATGAAATAAGAAAATGTGCAGGGGTGCTGTGGAGAAGAAAAGCTAAAGATTGGAGAAGATGGATTAAACTTGGAGAGACTTTCATCCTGCAGTGGATTGATAATGGTTGATGATGATGATGATTGTGCCAAGGCCAAATTGGCACATGTATATAAAATAATTTTGTCTAAAAAAATTATTAAAATAAAAATCTTTCATAAAAGAGTTTGAAATAAAAGTTGGAAAATAATTGATTAAAAGTGGGAAGGGGGTTTCTTCAGAAAGTTAAACTAAAAGTTTTATAAAAGGAAGTAAAGTTTTCTTTAATTAGTATTCATAAAAATAAATAATTTAAAGTTTAAAAAATATATATCTCTTTTTATTCAAGCGTATTATAATAAATTATATATGTGCATGCGAGTGTAAATAAATGTATGCGTGTTAGAATAATATTAAAAAAATATAAATGAAAGTTAAAAAGAAATTATATTTGGAAAACACAGCGATGGCTATTAAGTTAAATTAAGATTAAAAAAACCACACCAGTGGTGGGCTACTAATTAAAGATATAAAAACAACACATTTATGAAAGCTACTACTAATTAAACAATCTTCAAAAACACATTGTCAAAGGATTAGGAATTTCACCAACACATATTGCCGGAGGATATTAAAACACTTCACATATATAAATAGCCAGATTTTTATCGGACATCAGTTTCAGACTAGTTTCCAGTGACAATCTTGTTGCAGTTCAGATAACGGTGCAGTTTATATTATGTATCCAGAAACAGAAATGCGGTTTTGAGCAGCTTTTGGGAATATACACTCTTACTTCAGCCCTTTAGTCCAACAAGATCATCAAAACCTTCCCATGAAATAATGTCTGCATAACAGCTCCAAAATCCTCCACAAATGTTCAACTGTCTCCAAGAATAAAACCAATGGATTAGCATCAAATTTCCTCAATAAATGTCAAATCTAACTGGTTAGATATACTCTGTCAGAAGCAGCCAACAACAAGCAATATCCACATTCCAAAAATCCTAAGTAAAACATTTTATTATTTACATTTATATATAGTAGCCACTGCTGTAATTTGTAAATCCTACAAAGACAAGTAATTTGAACTCTATAAGCATGCATAAAATGAACTATTGATGTGCCTGTTTGTGAATGTGAGATAATTTATCGATGTCAAATATTATTTATGCTTTTCATAAGATATATATTATAATGTGTTAATTTAAAATGTGTGTGTGTTATATTAGTTAAAAATTATAAAGATGTTTAAATTTAGTAAATTAATGTTAGTTAATAAATTGTCTTTAAAATTAAAGTTTATTTGTCTGTCAATTCTTTTTATCAATCTCTTTTTATCAATCTTTTTTACCTATTCTTTACCAATCTTTTATCAATTCAATCACCACTAATTAAACTATATTTATTATTGATTAAAATTAGACTGGGCTAGTTTTGGGATCGTTTCGAGTGCTGGATTATGAGCCTACAGACCAAATACGTTAGTCTGAGACTAGCTGGCACCCAGGGTTTACTCCAAAACAAATAAAGTGTTTGGATAGTAGGGGTTTGAATCTAGCAGCATAGGTGGGCCATTGTTGATAATTAAAGCTATCAATGATATCTCCCATTTTGCTCAAATGTGCTGGTTCATTCACGTAACATTTATAAGTAAACAAAATTGTAAATGTATTATGGAGAAGTTTGAAACCAGTCAAAACTTATATACGTGTAAGTAAGTAGTTTCAGTGGAGCAATCCGATACAAAGGTTTAAAAAGAATATATGTTTTACCAATTCTCATTCCTTGCTCTGAGACTTGAACTCTTAATAGTACAGCAGTACAGATATTTCAGTCCACTAAACAAAGTATGGATACATGCATGTTACGAATAACAAGAAGCAATCAAAATGAAAATAGTGAGATAAAAACAGGTGTTATTGACATCATTGAAAGATTTAAGAGACTGAAGTGTATATGAGAAAGATATACTTCTAAAAAAGACAATACTAGATGGACAGATAAAATTTTAACTGGATACCAAAAGATTATCCAAGACCCAGAAAAATACTATATGTAAGATAGATGAATGGAATAAAGATATGTGCTGGATGATATGAAGAAACATTGAAAAAGATGGATTAAAGTTGGAGACAGTTTTATTATGCAGTGAATCAATAATGTTTGAAAATGATAATGATGTTATATCACTGAATATTTTGTCTACCATTTTTGACAAGAACATATGAACATATGTGTATCATAATTCTTTAAGTAAATAAAATCATGAAAATATTTTTAAGTCAAAAATGTTTGACAATTTTGTGTTTGATTGGAAATGATATTTTTAGTCAGTCAATAATTACTTTCTGAGTGTTTCTGTTAAAGTATTAAAATAACTTATGAATAAACATCAAGAGAATTTTTATCATAACCCAAATTTTAATTAAATAAGAATAATTACAATATTTATGTATCTATGTATTTACCTAGAATAATAAATAATGTTACATATATTGAGTATTTTGTTTTATTGATTACTCATAAAATTTTTGTGTACATATATTTGAATTATTTTAAAAATGTTTACTTAAGCCTTGGAGTCCTTATGTTGTTGCGTAAATGTGCATGCATTTTAATATAAATTTTCTATAATGGCTATAAAATAAAATGCTGTGTCAATTATTTTAGAAGCCTTAAAATGATGATTTCATAGGAAAATGATGATAAACTGTTAATGTATTAGATAAATGTAGTTTTTACCTAATTATTAATCCAGCTGCTGTAAATCATGGGCATCTGACTCAGCCATCAATACAGTAAACATTCTAAACAGTAAAACTTAATACAATGTCCAGCTTAAATGTTAATAGAGTAAAAAGGGGTTTCAATTGCTTGATCCTTTCCAAAGCCATGCCAATGCTGACATAATTCCATCTATGTTTGGCAAAAGAATCACCATCTTAGCAATAATAAATATAATAAAATTTCTATACAAAATTTAAATGAAATCATGTTTTACTTTATTTTGAAATAAGCCTAACTACTAAAAAGCTCCAAAATATAGTACTGTGCTATTCTTCAGATTAATAAAACTTAAAATTGTAAAAACTATTAAATCGCATTGTTAAGTGCAAAAGGACAGTCAAATCCTATCACAAATCTCAAAAGGAATATTGATTTCTTTTAATATCAAGCTTCACTACTCACAGAGATTGAAACAAAGATATTTCATTTACAATTTAAAAGAAAAATCTCAAATCTTAAGAAATAATAATAAAGAACATGACATATTTATATATTATAATTAAGTATGAATTATGATTTAATATGTAAAACTACTAAAATTCTGATATTGAGTCAGATATTTTAATTTTTCATAAAATATTTTTGATATGTGCACATACATAACCAATTATGTGTTTCAGAGAGAGGGTACACAGTTAGTCCAAACATATATATGACTTTTTATATGCAGCAAGAGAAACCAAATGATTAGTAAATATTGTATTAGTAAATTAAGGGGCGGGGAATAACATATGATTTTTTGTTTATTTTTTTTTCTATTCACCATTTAACTGGATTTATGATAATATTTATTTTCATGTTTATTTTAACCCTTCCATGTAAAAAAAATATAAATCAATATCCATGGTTAACAACCAATGTTATTAAAATTTAAATAACTTATTGTTTATTTTTTGTGTTGCATGTTACTGTAAAGTAAATCTGGATTATTTCTTATTATTTTTTCTCTTATTTGTGTATTTATATATCCTCATTTATTAAAAATGTACTTCAAGAACACATCAGGCTTAATTAATTTTACATTTACCTTAGTACTATAAATTATAGATTTTTCAATATACTTTGAAATTAATAAAATTGCCCATTGATTTCTTAATATTTATATTATGCAACATTGTTTCCACATTCTTAATGCATTTAGAGGTAGAAATAAAATTGAAACATTCTATCAGTCTCATAAATTATTCATGAAATACTTTGTTACAAATTATCATTAACTTTATCTTTTAAACATCATCACATACCATTGTAATATATATTAATATATTATAACGATCGAAAAGAAAGTGAAAATCAAATCTAACTGCAATCTGCAGTACAAGGGCGCCATCTAGGCATTTGAGCCTAGAAAAATTTATAAAGTAGGAAGATATGCGCTGTTAAGATTCCACTTTATTTAAATATTCAGATCATTAGCCCAAGTCACTAGCTCAGTGGAATAGCAGAGATTATAAAACATAACTTTATATCTTAAATATAAAAAAATAAAAGCCACTGCCAGAAATTAACACATAAAAATATTTATTTATGCACATATAAAATCATTCTAATTTGAGGAATAAGTTTAACATTTTAGATTTTAATATTAATCTTTAAATTTACATTTAAATAGATTGCAATAATGAGTTTAATATTTATTTAGAGGGTCGAGTATGAATAGACTATATAGATTGTATTTGAAAAGAAATATGTTCTATCCCTTATTTCACCTTAGGCCAAAAAGTTTGCAATCAAACTGGCACCAATCCATCTGATACATTTATGTATTCAATGTAGCATGAAAATACGACAACACAAAATATTATAGTCAGGAATGTACATCTGAACATTAAGTAGAGTTAAAGAAGACATTGTCTCTCCACCAACAGGAATGCTACATCTGTTGGCGAGTAGAACAGTAAACAAAAAACTCCATAGGAATGGACTGCAGTCCTTTGCTGACTTACAACCCCATCCATAGGCAAACAGTAGGTGTGTAGCATATATATGCAATCCTGCCCATAGCGGATCTTATACTACATCTACTAATTACACAAATATATCCAATCCATTGAGCTAATTCAACTACGAAACAAATAACCTAAGATTACCCTCCCTTAAACTATATATAACTTTACAGATCTATACAGCCATTCATGCCCGACTTAAATTTAACATTTATTATGTTCGCACAGATGAATTTTATAAAATTTGTTTTAAAATGTTGAGTATAGATCGGCTGCACAGATTCCACAGTTAAAAACATTCCAAAATAAACATAACTGATCAAAACATAGTCATCAAAAACATCAATTGCAGAGGGAATACAAGAAACCCAATGGTATTCATCATAAGACACCGCATCGACATCGGTGACCTATATATTCTAATCGAATATGAAAACCACAACATAATCAACCGCTAATGAATCTATGCAATGTCTATACCCAACTTATATTTCATGCATTTAAATTTAAACAATAAATATTAATAAAAATAAAATAATAAATGGAAATGATTTTTTTTTCTTTTATCAGCAAATATGTAAAACTTAAACATTTATAATTAATTTGAAACATAAGTCAGATATATATAATTTAAATATTAATTGTCAATTTGAAAATCAGATAAGAATTCCTTTTTTTAAATTTAGGTTAGCTGAATGTTAAAAGTTTGAACGAAAGTTCTTAATTATGTTTTTTTTAAAATTGTAAAGTTCTTAGCTCATGGTAGAAGAGACCAGGTTCCTATTGGCAATTCCCATGGAGACTTTTCTGGAGGACCAGTCTGATATTTTGGAGGTAGCATTAGCTGGTTCTGTTCTGGTATCACAGTCTTTCATTTTTAAAATAAGTGAGAGAGAATGACAAGTGCGTCTTGTCGCTCGTCTCACCAAATCAAGGTGGAAACTGACTGGAACTCAATATTTTTCTTTTTATAGTCCTCCTATGGATTCCATGAACAAAAACGTCACTGTTCCATTCTTTCGTTATGGTCTGGGCCTTTATTTCCTTCCATTGGTCAAGCTAAAATCTCTTTATTCCTTATGTAATTTTCATCTGACTTTTAATTACACAAGAACCCAAGGCTAGCTAGCTTGCTTTTCAATTAATAAACAATCATTTCCATTTACAGATTACAGGAATTAATTAATACCTGTTTTTTATTTTTTCTTATGTTATTTCTTTATTAAAATATTTTTATATTTAAATCTTGTATTTTTTTTTATAAAAAAATACGTTCAAATACTTTTTTTTTTTGTTTATGAAAAAAAATATTTTTAAAGTTTAGCATCTGTGTGAATATATACGTTTAACAAACATTTTAATTTTAGCGTTTAGTTTTTTTTCTTTTTAATAGATTTTATTTTTATTTGCGAACTTTAAGATTTTATTTTAAATTAATGTAACGATATATATAAATATCGTTACAATATGTTATAACTTAGTGTTGAGGCATGTCCTTTTAGACTTTTGAATGTAATGATCTCGCCATGAATCTTAGTTTGAATGTCATTTAATATTTTATATAAACCTAAATTATTATTTTTTATTTCCTATGTCATAGCATCGGCCAGGACACAAACCCACAACCTCTGCAACCAACTATTGCTTGCAAGGTTGCTGTGATGACCTCTCGGCTAACAACGCTTGACTAAACCTAAATTACATTACATCTCAGATATAAATAATGCTACCACTATATATTATTTTATAACAAAGAATATTTATTCTACTG
Organism: Epiperipatus broadwayi; assembly: GCA_028023455.1. Classification (NCBI taxonomy): domain Eukaryota; kingdom Metazoa; phylum Onychophora; class Udeonychophora; order Euonychophora; family Peripatidae; genus Epiperipatus; species Epiperipatus broadwayi. Next base: position 726,892 of record JAQFVV010006322.1, on the reverse strand, counting down.
AAATTATTTTTATACTAATTAGAAATTAATTATTCTGGACATAATTTGATAATTGAGACTCTTAGATTTCAATACTTCTTAGACAACAAGTATTTACACGTTACACACATTTTCCATCAAACTATTTAAAAGAAAATAAAAAATAAAGAACCAGCTGAATAAATTTGTGAAAATTATTTATATTTTTTCTTAAAAATAACTTTAATAACAACAAAATAAATAGTAAATTCATTATTCTCAAAATTTCTTTAAAGATTTATTTCACACTGTAACATATGATAATGTATGTGATTCTATAAATAAAAAAGGGAACTTTCTTCATACTAAAACTAAATAATATAATCTTAAATATTCATATAACTATGATATTATACAATGTAAATTAAAATTACATGACTTTTAAATATTAAACAACCTAATAGCCAAATATCTCTTTATTCTGTTATGATTTGAATTTTCTAATTATACAGATTATGATAATGAATATAAAATCATACATTAATAATATAATAAGATGTTATTAATAATATAAAATAGAATAATTATAAATACTAAAGACATTAAAGTAATGAACAAAATAAAAACAATATTAAAATATTCAATTCAAAACCATAAACATTTTTTTTTATCATTTATGAATAAAATTCTCTCTTGTGTTATAAATCTAGCTATCTTTCTTAATATGACATTATTATAAGAACTTTTCATCAGTGTATTTGACAAATAGTGTTGCCAATGATAAACAATGTTAAATTTGGAGAGGATGTATATTTCTCTCATCTTATATAAAATAACAAGGTAAGTTTAGATAACAATGTTTTATCCTAGTCCTAACTCATCAAATATTAATGCTATGCATTTTAACACCATTACCATTTCCAAAAGTACTCTGATAAAATCAAGAGCACAAGCCAGTCATAACACATATGCTGTCAACATTTCATTCCAAACGTCAATAAATTACATAGGCAAAATTGATAGGATTTTCAGAAGTACACATTTATTTATCAGTGCAATTATATCAATAATACCATATCACTAGTTTCTACAAACTTAACAGGAATAAACCATCATAAAAATTATCCAATATGATAGCTATGTCATCTATAATGCAGTAAATTCTATGGCATCATATAAATTAACATATTAAAATAGTTTCTAAAACATATTATTTATCATATATTAAGACCACACAAGGTGATAAAGACTGGTAAAATACATTATATTCAAAATAAAAAAAAAATATATAGCAAAATAATATTAAATTATCAAGTTGTAAAACAAAACTATACATCAATTCCAAATGTATATTCATTCATACATACATTTTTTAAACACTCCCACATTAAATGTTCATTCTATCTTCGTTGATACCATAATACAACTATATGTTGAGTACATCAATACCAATATATGATAGTTATAAATTATTCGAAAATAAAACAAAATATTAACAATAAAGAAAACAATATAGAAAAAAATTATATCTAGCCATTTAATTTTGCTCTTACCACATTCAGACTGTTTATAAGTCCTAAAATTACATATTATAAAATACACTTCACAATGCTCCAGTTTACCATGATAATCCAGAAAATTTTAATAAAAATAACTCTAGTGTGTTAAGTCACAAATTAATAAATAATTCCATCATGCTGAGGTCATGAATACAGCATTGACATAATTTGAAGTGATATGAAGTTTATATAGCAAATTATTTCTTTTATATCACTAAACAATTCACATTTTTCAATGCAATTCTTTGAAATGTTGCAATTTCGTTTGTCAATTATGTCAACATCGAATTATGCATTTTTATATGCACTGATACAGTATTATCCTTACGTGAAATATCAGCATTAATTATAAAGTATATCACTATCAGACTGTTAATATCCAAAGTTTAGATAAATATATTTTATATATCCATAATTAATAGGTGACAGTTATTTAGTTATCTTCTCCCAAATATTACTTGTCAGCATATAGTTAAATTTTATTCATTTTAATTAAAATTTAGCACAATGAATAATATAATTGCTATTAATGTCATGATAGCTATTAACAATAAAGTTTATAAATGTTTCCTGGAATCTAGAAAACTTCTTATATCAACAATAACTGCACAATACTTTTCATTTTACAAAAAGCATTAACACACAATAAATTGATAATTGATAACAGTCTTTTTTAACATATATCTTATTTCTTTCACTAGCCAATCAATTTTCCACTTTACATATTTCCTTCTTCCAATAAAGTAAGCTGATGTAGTTGCATATTTGTGCTTATTTAAAAAAAATAATACCATGGTATAAATGAACCATCCTGTAAAAGGTTCAAGCAGATGGTATTTTGCCTATTATTTTTTTAAAAAATAACAATAAACTGATGAATTAATACTCTACCAAGCCAATCAGATAGTTAATTAATAAGAAAGCAAGCACATGAGTAAAGAAATAAACATGTAGTAAACTGATTTTATAAGACAAATCTTATGATCACAACAAAATCTATGATCAATAGATTTAGTGTTATTAATTGATATATATAAACCTGTCTGTATTATAAGATATTATAAATACAACATTACAATAGTGATAAATCAAACAAACGTTTTTTTTACTTTTCTAAATTTAAATATGATATTTTAGATAATTTTTAACAATGATATCACATCTCAGATATTATTAAATATTAATGTCTTTAAACAATAAACATTAATTTAAATCACTTTATTTAAACTTTGCTCTCAACAAAAGTTATGCACCCATGCTTACACTTGCAAGATGTGAAATGATAATTAGAAATATTTAACCAAATTGTATCAACTATTTGTACTATAAAATAATATAGATATATTATTAAATTTTTTAAATATACATTATAATATACTTATTTATTTAATTTTTTAAACTACATCTGGTATAAAATGTATATTAAACTAAAGATAAATTATGTTATTAAGAATACAAATCCATGGATGTGATTCATATAAAGATACAATGGCAACTTAACTGATGTTTTTCTGATGTTTATGATGATAGTGTTTCTGTTATGTTTATGTATTGGACTATGTTCACAATGTAATACAAATATTGAAGACTTTAAAAAATAACTTTATTTAAATATTCCAAATAAATTCAACTGTTAGTAATAGCTCATAGGTTAGTATACATACAAAATTTGAGAGGTATTATTCTCTTTTCTTTTTCAGGTGTTGACCAGTGACAGTACTAGCATAGGAATTCAATTCAAATATTGTTCTGTAACAGTATGAGTATGGGAATCAAATTTGAACCTCAAGGTCCATATTTGATTCATATGCTATTAATGTCACTGTTCAGATCAAAAACGCCCAAAAATAGGGGAGAATAATGTCATTTGAAAAAATTTCAAATACTAACATGTGTGCTATTACTAACAGTTGAATGTATTTGAAATATTTAAATAAAGTTCAATTTTTCTAAAAAGATTCAATATTTATATTAGATAGTGGAAGTGATCCAATGTATAAACTTAACTAAAGTGATATTTTAAAATGTAATTAATTTTCTTTTTATTTAAGCCTATCTAATGAAATACCCCGTAATAATAGATATATAGCTAATTTTTTATTTCATAAATTATTCACCATGTTTACATATGTTTAAATCTGAAAATTTCAGACATTTACATGTCTTCCTATCCAACTATCTAACTTCAATAGCCATATGGAATTGAACCAAGTTCAGATACACCATATATTAATAACTTTAGCGATTTTCTACTTAATAGTTATTATTAAATAGAGTTTATGGCTTGCCTTGGTATTTTTAATCTAATGCTTGAATATCGTATCACCTCACTGATAAAACCAGTAGCAGAAACTGGTCAGGGGTTGGGGATGTATTGAAAAGCTTATGTAAAGCTTATTTACATGCTCTAAATATAACATATAAAAATGTTTATGTTTTGTTAATTTATTTTATTTGCACAAAGACTTTTACTTGTTTATTTATTTTTATTCATTGTGTATAAATTAATTATTTTGTATTTATAAATAAAAATGCTTATTTTAAAACATTCTCAATTTAAATAAATATTAAATAAAAATACAAAAGCTTAGCTATAATTTAAATCTAATCAATATATTAATTTAAAAAAATAGAATGTGTGAATTTAAGTAAGACTAGTAAATAAAATAATACATATTTAAGAATCACTATTTTTTATACAAAGCTAAATAATTTATAAGTTCTAAAACATAAACTTTGAATGTATGTTTATCTATTCCAAATATTCTATAAAACATAAGTAAACATCACAAATTTGACTATTCTAAAATTCCTATAACAATGTGTGTGTGAAAACATAATATGCAAAATATGTTAATAAGATAATATAATAAAAGACTTACTGATTAAACTAGCTGTCATCACTTGAGATGTTTTCTTAAGGATAAATTATTAGATTCAAACAAGATAATAAAAAAATGAATTACTATCTAAACTAGCTGTCATCACATGATATGTTTTCTTAAGGGTATTTATTAGCATTCAAACACCAAAATAGATTGCTGAAAAGCAAAATAGAAAAAGAACAAATGCCTAATCATTTCTGATAGCAGCCTGAAAATTTCAAAATTCTATATCCATTTAGACAATTAATCCACATTACTCTATAAGAATTCTATTTATAAATTGTAATTATAAATTGTACTTTTAAAAATTTTTGATTTTAAAATTTTGGAAGAAAGAAAGCTGTTCAATTTGGAAACATAATTATTTTCCTATCTTTATAATATCATCCACTGAGAGAACATGCATTCTTCTTTGAAAACTAACTGAGTTAGATTGTTCCAGAAAATTTCATCATCGTATTAAAAATGCAAATCAATTAACCCAGAAACAGTTGAAATAGCCACCTAAAGCAAATTGGATTTTCATTCATATCAACATTCACCAATCATGGAGATCCCACAACAAAGAAGCTTTCCACATGAACGTTTAAAGGGAGCTTTCCAAAAAATTAATAAAGGCTGATACAGGTTTTTCATAATATTATTATAAATATTGTGCATATATTTTTTTTACATTTAATTTATAGAGTTTTGAAGACATCTATTACTTGTGCAGGTGATATAAAATTAAAACAATACAATTTTATTTTTATTTATGTGAAAATATATTCCAAAAATATAATTGAATGAATGAGTATATTGTTAGTATGTATAGTTATATTATTTATATTTTAGTTTGTGGGGAATAAATCAGAAATTAAAAATTGTTCGTTATAGTTTATTAATAAGAAAATTTACACTATTCTTTTTATTGTTTCACCCATTGTAAATTTATATTTTATCTTCTGAACATTAAAAAAAAGTTTATGTATAATATTTATTTAAGGATGCCTGCAGAAATTATTGCTTGATAAATTATAAAAGAATCGAAGCTGCTAATATTTAATGGGTTGAATTTTGTTTATTATTCTGTTAGCAATGTTAAATAAATATAAAAAAATATTAATAAATTTGTATCTGCATGATTTATTAAGATATGCACTCATCTCACATAAAATCTTTATTCATATATCTGATTTAGTATATTATAATTAAATTAATAATTTTTTATTAAATATTTTTATTTTAACACTTAATTATAATGTGAAAGGCTAAAACTTATATTAGATGAACCTTAAAAATGCTTATGTGACAGCTAATCAGATGTAATAATGACTGCATGTGGAACTCTCAATTCAAAAACCCAAGCCAGAAATACATGAAAAAGATGGACCCAACTTTTTTTCTACTTATGTTTATGTATAAATAATCCAGACTCGAACTAAGAGTGTGAAGCTTAAAACATCTTAACATTTAATTCACTAAATATTATATATAAATAAACAACATGAAATCTTTCGATTTACTATAAGCAATTTTAAAATCTAATGAAATGATAGTAACAAATGTAAATGTATTAAATTTATGAAATGCAAGCATGTGATATAATAATAACATGAAATCTAAAACCTTTAACAGATGTGCTTTAAAAATGCTTATGTGACAGCCAATCAGATGTAATAAAGACTGCATGTGGAGGAATTAATTCAAAAACACAAGCCAGAAATACATGGATAAGATGAACCCACCTTCTTCTGTAATTAAGTTTATATATAAATAAGCCAGACTCAAGCATTCTGAACTAAGAGTGTAAAGCTTAAAACACCTTGACATTTAATTCACTAAATATTATATATAAATAAACAATATGAAATCTTTCAATTTACTATGAAGCAATTTTCAAATCTAATGGAATGATAGTAACAAATGTAAATATATTATTTTTCTCATATTTCTGGCTTGTGATTTTGAAGTGAGAGTTCCAGGTGCAGTAATTATTACATCTGACTGGCTGTCACATAAGTATTTTTAAAGCACATCTGTTAAAAGTTTTAGCCTTTTATGCTATTATATTACCATCTGTTTGTGCTTAATAAATTTAATATATTTATATTTGTTACTATCATTTCATTAGATTTGAAAATTACTTCAAAATAAATCAAAAGATTTTATGTTGTTTACTTATATAAAATATTTAGTGAATTAAATGTGAAGAAGTTTTAAGCTTCACACTCTTAGTTTAGAATGCTTGAGTCTGGCTTATTTATATATAAATTTAAGTGGAGAAGAAGGTGAATCCATCTTTTTCTCATATTCCAGGCTTGTGTTTTTGAATTGAGAGTTCCACATGCAGTGATTATTATATCTAATTGGCTATCACATAAGCATTTTTAAGGTCCATCTGTTAAAGGTTTTAGCCTTTCATGTTATTATTATATCATTTCCTTGCACTTAATAAATTTAATATATTTAATACTTTAAATATGTTTAAAGTCAATAAGTTTAGATTGTGATTTTAAATATGTATTATTATAGAGCTTTGTATTAACATAATATTTATGTAAATTAAATTAAATTGATTTTAAGTAAACTTGACCATCTATATTTATTTAACAAAAAATGTTTCATAATCTCATACTGTTGGAAATTGATGCTTAAAATTTATTGAACATTCCTTTCATATATATATATCATTATAATTTGGCATCCCAATTGCATTGCTCAAGAATAATTATTTGTCTAAAATACTTTATTTATGAACATACAATGATAAGTGAATTATCAATGTAAGTAAAACATTTGACTTGTGCTGGAAATAAATATTTTTTTATTTTTTTCTCCTCTCATTTTTTTATTTATTTTGTCTATTCATTTCTCTCACATGGAATAAAATAAATAATATTTTTCCACAATAATTCTTACTACAGAAAGAAGAATGGATCTGTTTTCATTTTATATGCATCTTCAATGATTTTAGTTATATGGGACAAAGGAATGAAAAGCAGACCCTAGACTAATATGTTCACAATAGATACATTTATTAAAAACATTTATTACTTATTTAATATTATATTGTATTAACATTCTTATATTATGAAATATACTAAGCCAGATTTATTGTGCTAGTCAAATCTTGATCTCCTGGAAATTATTTTTTTTTAAACAATTAATTGCAAAGATGTAAAATAAATTTAAGATTTAAAACCTAGACTGGAGAATAATTCTAAGAAGTTTGTGGATCATTCTCATGAAATAAAGAAGTTAAAAGCTCAATTTAAAGAGATAAAAGTTATGAAATGTAAACATATTTATTAAGGATATTTTTGTTATTAATATTTATTTGTTCTACTGAAACATAGATTCATGTTCGGTATTAAGGATGATATGCTGCATGGGTCCATCTTTAATAATTTATAAATGATCGAATTTGTTTCAGATTATGATGAATAAATTCTATACTCTGGAAAATAAACTTGACATAAAGCTAAAACCTTTGAAGTTTTAGAAATAAAAATGGATGACAATTCAGCCAAATTAGATGCTAATGCTAAACATTTTGAAATACTAGAAACTAAAATGGATGTCAATTTTAAAAAAAGAGTATGATAGATACCGATTCACAAAATATAAAAACTATCCAGTCTAAATTTGATAATGACTTCAAGAAATATAAAATCAAACTCCAAGCAGTAAAAGCTGAATTATTGCTAACTTGGAAGGATCAACATTTGAAATTAATAATAGGCTAGGTAAAATATAAAAAAGGTAACATAGAATTTCAGGATAAATTGAAAGTTACATTTCTGTCAAACTTTCAGCATGAGTTTTCAGAATTTTATAATGTATCAAAAGGTTCAGATAAATGGTAGACAATAAATGCAAAGAATCTAAGTTGGAGTCCCAAAATTTTTAGTGGCAAATACTAACAGAACATAAGATGAACTTATAGATTTTAAGAAAGAAGTGACAGACTCACAACAAATTTTTAAACTGGAAGTTCCTAAAATGAAAATAATAAATCACAAGCAAAAGGAAGATATAATGAAAAGAAATTTAAACATGCCATTGACATATTTAAATCTGACAATGCTAAACTGTAAAAATAATTTTGAGATCACCTCAAAACAATTGCTGATGCTTCTCCTAATTCAAATAAAAATTAAATGTGATAATTTTGAAGATGAAGGAAAAATTAAACATAAGAGAAAAAATAATACTAAGAATTTTTATAATACTGAGGAATTTAGGCAGGTAATAAGTTCAGCAGTAGATAATTTTAAACTAGAGTTATTAGAAGTTAATACTAATTTTGTTAAACTAAATGAAAATCATAGAGTAAAAGTTGAGATATAACAAATGTAAATGATCATATTAATAAATTGCAAAAAAAATGAGTGACAACAAAAGTGAACAAATCTCATTAGGTGGTAACTTTAGAGAACCACAGAATGTTCAATTAAAACAAAATTCAAACAATTACATCAATTATTGAACAATGAAAAAGTAATTCATAGAGAAAATGGAAGGGTTGATCATAAGGAAAAAATGTGCAGGACATCTTTCAAATGGAAACATGCCTTTTGAATGTAATACAAATAATAAAAGTGAATATTTATTTGTATGTAGCAAAATCAGATGTTTCTCAATTTATTCATATTAAAATTTTCAAAGAGGAATATTATGAAAACTCCACAGATTATTTAATAACATTGGAATAATTATTCAATCTAAACATAGATAGAAATGGAAAAGTTAGAAATAGCAGGTCAGCACATAGAGACAGATGCCAGAGCTTGGTTGATGTCACTGATTGAATCATTTGAATATATGACATGTTTACAGAAAATCTGTCTAATAATTTTGGAATGAAGAGAGACAAAATGAGATGTGGCACAAAATATCCTAAAGAGAAAATACAACTATAGTAAATAAAATATGACCCAATTTTAGGCAACACATGACAAACTTAAAGGTTCTAACTGATCATAATCTGTAAAGAACAGTAATTATAAGAATAACATGATGCAATTTACACTGTCACATCAAAACCATACTACTCAGAAAGAAGTGTCACATTGTGGTGGAAGTTTTATATTTTTGGAAAATTTAGAAGCAGACAATAATTTTATTGAAAAAATACTTAAATTATTAAATACAAAATTAATAGTACAGTATCCATTAGATAATTGAGCAATTCAACAATTTAATATGAAGCCCCAATATGAGAGAGATACAGAAGAAAGTTTTGAATAATATGAAATAACTCATACAATGAGTCCACAACAGAAGCTTATGATAATATAATAACAATAGGGAAAAATAATAAAAAGAATAAACATAGTCACCTTTTTAATTATAGTAAATCTGGAAAATTATTGTTTATTCTGTTTTTGAAAGTCTTAAAAACAGTCCCTTTCTGTTGCTTTCACAGGATAACATTTATTAATGTGATATCACTTTTTAAAATTATTTCTTTAGGTAAGTTCCATTGTTTTCATTCACATGAATTCCATTGGCATAAAGAAGCATTATCATAGGCCATTTAAAACAAGTTTGCATGCCTGCAGGAATAGGTATTTATGATTCTTTCTTTAAAAATATTATTTTATAATGCAGATATATAGTAGTAGATGAATTCATATTTGAATACTCTAAAGGTATCAAAATATACACATATTTTGAAAATAACTTGTTAAAGCAATTTATATTCATAATGATATTTGTCTTTTAATTTTCTTCATGTTCCTAAAGTTTATAATTAATTTTAAGTAAATATTTCTTATAAAACTACCACAATTTTCTAAAAATATACAGTCAATAGTAGCAATAGAGGAACAATATTTTTATACTATAACTTACCGTTGAATACTCTTATAATTTTTTCAAAAAATTCAGTTTCAGTCTTTTCTAGATATTTTTCTTTTATTTGAATAATATTGTGTAAAGTTTGTGAAGTTTTACACACAGACATGTTAAATCTTTGAGTTATATTTCTAGATAATATCCACTTTAAACTCTAAAGTACATCACACAAAGAATTATCATAGTTTTTAAATACTACAAGAAAAAATATACATTCCTCAGGTATTCGAGTATTCACCAATAACCTTTCCATGCACATTAACTCAAGTTTATATTATTTATAATGAAGTTGTATTAAGTCTTGAATAGAAATACTAGTAGGAAACTAATTGGGTTTAGGGAAACATTCTTAGGCTAACTTAATAATTTTATAATCCTTTCAACTTTTTTTTTATAAAATAATAAAATTAAAAAAAAAATTAAACTAATTGACTATTTAAGTTAATATATTACTAACTTGTAATAATATTACTTTACCAATTAATAATAAAGAATAAGAAAAAAAGAAAGAATAGTGAAGTGTGAGCCCCCATTTATATACTTGCTGTAATCATCATCTGATTGGTTACATGACAGACAGCTTACAAACTAGTCTACATACATGTCAATTCTGCATATTTAAAATTTTTGAAATAAAATTATGATTCATCATTTTAATAATAATATCATAATACTTAACTTTAAATTAATTTCATAATTATACTTATATAAATTAAATAATTTAAAATAACATAATTTATACAATTCTTTATCACTTTAAGTAACACTTAATTCTAATGAAACCATTTTTAGTTTATCTTTATTAACATCATTTTTTTAAATTAATTAATTAATTTAATAATTTCTTATATTTATTTTTATGATATTCAAATGTTCTCAATTCTATACAATTCTGAAAGTAATTTTTAGAACTTTTTTTAAAAACCTTGCAAGTACACAAAAAATACAAGTATTGTTAGTCACATGACCATATTCCAGACAGCATGTTGTGAATTTTATATTCACTGTCTGAAATGGAATTAACTAAATATTTAATACAAAAATATTATAATATAAAAATAATAAAATAGAATGATAAAATTTGGAATAATACATTTTGCATTATTTAAACAGTACATAAAATTGAATACACTTGTTTATACCATAAAATACTAAAACTTTTAATAAATAATTATAATATAAATTTAAATCTAATTTTTAAAACACATTTAGTAACTTATTTAAATATCAAACATTATTTAAAATTAGTTTTTAAAAGCATGTTTAATTAGTCTTTTACTGCATAATTTTAAATCATTATAGCCATGGCCAGTTTACCCAACCATACACAATTACATTATTTAATGTTTATAATAAATTATTTAACATTTTATAGTAACCTTTAAATATTTTTATAACTTTTAAATTTATCTCAACAAACTTTAGAACCCTATCAACATAATTATAGTACTTACAATACTTAGATTTCTTTTTAATTTAATTTTTTTTAAGAAATTGTTTTTTAAAACCTATTCTGACCTAAGTAAAATGATACTATATATATATAGTAACAGGCACATACGCTGTTCCATTATTTTTTTTATTAAAAATGAAATCAAAATATAAAGTTTGCGAATATTTTTTTTTTCAAAATGAAATTTAAAAGTCATCTAAACTTTATAATATATATAAAATCGCACAGATGAAAAAAATTATTAAAATAAAACTTTATTAAAAATAGCAAAAAAGTATTTTAAAAGCAAAAACTTAAAAATATTTAGAGATAAAAAAATATATCTTTAAGTTTTCAAAATAATTTAATTAATTCTATTGTATAAAATGGAAATGATTAATTTTAATTAGTAAAAGTAAACCAGCCAGTGTGCATTTAAAAATGCATAAGCAGAGGTCAGATAGGAGAGGAAAAACAATAGGAACAGAATGGCCAATGAAAGAAATCCATTGGAAAATTGGACCTCAATGGAAGGATCATCATCATCGATGACTTAATGTCTATTGGATCCGAAAGTTTACATATAAAAGAAAAGTTTGGAAATAATTTTTTTAGTGAGTGAAGAAAATTTAAGAGAAGACAGGGATGTGTTAAGTAGGATAGTTGGAGGTGAAGGGATTGAAAGACGCACTTTCAATTCCTTCAGTGGTTATAAAAAAAAGAAATGAAACATTGTTTTTTCTATATTGAGAACAACAGGATCATTGGGGGATTTAACGCTGGATTCCAAATGGCAAGCAACTGTAAAGGATGAAGTTTTCTAAAACAGTAAAAACTATATAACTAATGAACATTTCTAAAACCGTAATAACATATGAACTCTAAGGAATATTAATTTGAAAACAATAAGAACTCTAAATTCTAAACCTTTCAGTAAATAATACAAATAGAATCCTATCTGACCAACACAAATTAATATTAATAATGATATTTGATGTATTCTTTTTATTTAAAATCATTTCCATTTATTTTTTTATTCTTTTAAGTTTTATGATTTTTGTTTTCGTTAAACTAAACTTAAGTCAGGCATGAATGTCTGCATAGATTTGTAAAATTATATATGTTAGTTTAAGGGAGGGTAATCTTAGGTTATTTGTTTTGTAGTTAAATTGGGTCAATGGATTGGATATATCTGTGTAATTAGTAGATGTAGTATATAGATTCACTACTTGCAGGATCAATTTATATGCCCCACCCTCCTTTTTGCCTATGGGAGGGATAGTAAGATGAAGAATACAGTCCCTTCCTATGGAGTTTTTTTGTTTATTGTTCTTCTTACTGATAGATGTAGCATTCATATTTGTTTGAGAGTGAACTTCATCTATTAAGCATGCTGTTCAAATGTACATTCCTGAGAGTATGTTATTTTCGGTGCTGTTGTATTCATGTTACATTGAACACATTGATATATCAGATAGATTGATGTTGATTTGGCTTTAAACTTTTGGCCTAAGGTTAAATCAGGGATAAAATATTTTTCTTTTCAAATGCAATCTGTGTAGTTTATTCATACTCGAAACTTAAATAAACTATTAAATTGATCTGTGCAAACTTCAAAATAAAAGTTAAAAATGTAGTTAAATGCTAAAATAAACATACTAAAATAATAATGCTAAATGTATATATATATATATATATATATATATATATATATATATATATATATATATATATATATATATATATATGTGTGTGTGTGTGTGTGTGTGTGTGTAAATAAATGTTTGTGTGTTAATTACTGGCAGTGGTTTATTTTATTATTTTTTTTTAAAAAAATATTCTTAGATAAGAATTTATAAAATATAAATCTCTGCTGTTCCACTGAGCTAGTGACAATGGACTAACGGTCAGAATCAAAATATATAATTTTTTTTTTTTTTTAAGTTAAACTTACATAGCTGCCTACTTTATAAATTTTCTAGGTTCAAACGCTTAATGGCGCCCTGTAGTGTAGATATGTTAAGTCACCTATTCTTCCGGACTGTTATAATATATATATAATGTTTTCATGTTTGTATGATGTACATAAATTATTATTTTTGGGAAAAACTATATTATTTTGCATTACAATCAGATATTTCGATGGACTAGCAACCGCCATTATCAAAATTAATATATATAGGGAATCATTATCTTTTAGACATGTTTGTGGTCATGTGAATCAGTTCAGTAGCTGAATGTGTAAGCTCATATTCCTTATAATTATTTATATTTAATTCTGTGGGGATTAAATCAAAGAATCAACAATTGTTAGATATAGTTTACGAATTGGTAAAACTTACATTATACTTTTGTTTGTTTCACCCTTTGTAAATTATTTATTTTATTTTCTGAAAATTAAAAAAAAAAGATTTTAAATTATAAACAAGAGAAGCTGTTAACATCTAATGTTTTCTATTTTGTTTATTATTGTGTTACCATATTAAATAAATTATGAATATGTTTTTCATTTAAAAATTGGATCTGTATGATTTATTAAAATAGTCACTAATCTCAAGTAAAAAAAATAATCACATATATCATTTAATTAACTTTTATTATTAAATTGCTGTGGTAATTGATTTTTAATTATACTTATTTTAATACTTCAAGTACTTTTAAATTCAATAAAATGACACTCTTATTTTATATATGCATTATTTTAGAGCCCAAATTCATTGGGCATTTTACATATGTACTGTTACAATTATATATATATATATAAGACACCACCATACCGTTTGAACCTGGAAAATTTATATATTAGGCAGATACGCACGGGAGAGGTTACTCTTTTATTGAACCAAAAACACCAGTCACTAGCTCAGGGAAAAACTGAGCTAAAATAGCACTCTGTATATTTAAATTTCTAATTCAGAATTTTAAATATTATTAATAAAATATATAAAATAAGTTTTTGCCAAAATTAATTCAATAAAACGTTTTATTATAATGCGCGCGCACACACACATTAAAAGGAAAGATTCTGAAAATTAAATTAAGTAAATATGTTTGATTTGAATTATATGCACAGATGGAAGCATTTAATTGATTTAATACAATTTTAATATTTTAATAAGCATGAATGTGCTTTATAGATTACACATATAACTAATCCATTCTTTTTTAATATTAGACCAAAATCTCACATTTAAACCAATGCTAGCTTACTGATATACCGATGTGACCAATGCGCAATGAGATTATTAGCATAACACAACCATTACAACAGGAATTTATGAATGCAGCATGATATCATTTGAGAAATAACAAATCATGGTAGAAAGGAGTGAAAATATATATTCCCCATGATCATTAATAAATTTCATCAACAAACAATTTGTGCCCAATTTGTGATACAAAAAACACAAAATTATTTGGAATATACATATGAGATGCTCTGTCAATGGGGATAGCAGTATTTTCCTGATTACTGTACCATCCAGAGCATAAATAAGTCAATGGCATATGAAATAGACAATGTGATGTTTACACTGTTAGATCATACGTTCAAGAGGATATTATGCACCTACTCCAATTACATTGACATAAACAATCTGTACATCTATTCACTAGCACAGATCTAACTATGAAATAATTAGCACAAAATTAACACACCTTAAAGTATCATAATCTTTTAAATCTATGCAGCCATTTACGCCTATTTCAAATTACCAATTTAACACTTAAATAGAACACTTTTGTTATTGGTCCAGCAAAGTAAAACTCTGAAACTTTTAATTGGTCAAGTGACAAACTTTTTGATACAAATATTTTCATCGTTTAATGTATATTAATTTTAGTTTCATTTTCAAAAAGTATATTAATTATTTGTAATGTTAAGAAAGTAAATGAAAGTTATTTCAAAAATATATTTTTATTTGTATTTTATAGAAATATTCAAAAGCAGAAAAATCAAAGAAAACATTATGAGCAAATTAGAAGCATTATAAATGTCATTTAGATCCCTCCCAGATTTCACATTATGAAATTTTTAAGAATTTTTTAGGAAAAATCTTTCTTTCTCAAAATAATTATACTTTCAGTATATTATTAAAAAAATACACCAAAAATACATTATAATGCCAGAAAAATATTCTAAATCATTATTCTTTGTTTGAAAATCAAATAAACACCTTGGAGCAATCTAACCTATTGACAAGATGTCAAAAATTGCTGCTACGACTGGTTTCTTTTTCAATTTACAATTGTGTAAAGTATACAATTTTTTAATAAAACCTTACTACTTTTGTAAAATAACTATATTTTTATTAGAAATATTAGATTTTATGAAAATTATTTATAATATGTATGAAACATAATAATAAAAAAACACCCCAAAACATATATTTTCATTTTAGCGGTGAAAAAATATTTAACGGAATCATCAGCCAATAAGAATTGGGAATAGATTATCCACCCAATAAGAACTGGCCTTCTTCTTTTGTTCAACTTAAAATCCTCCTAGTATTGATTTTTTACTTGTAAAATGATTCAAAAGAGGGCAGCATCTTATAGGCCTTGCTCTAAGCTTTAATACGGGTATTTTTCTTCAATGTAACTAAAAAATTGGCTGAGTTAGAGCAATCTAAAGGTGACAACCATGATATCGCATTTTAGGCTGTTAAAAAGCTAAAAGAAATTACAAGAATGGAAATGATATTGAACACACACACACATATATATATATATTTAAAATTTTAGTCGAATAAATGATTTGTTTTAAAATTAAATGACCTTTAAAATCACTATTTGAAAAAGTTTGTATTATATAATTAATGTTCATCTTTCATTTAAAACAAAAGTTCATACTTTCCAATGCTGTAGGTAATGTCCATGTTTCCAGTCTTTGAAGCATCACACAATTCAAGGTTCTTTTTATTTTATATTGTTCTAGGTGGAGTCAAGTCAGTTGCTGGCCAGTTTCTGGGAACCATAATAATATGGAGACTGTCACAGCTGGTGCAAACATTTGAAATGTAGATTATTGCTGATTCCCACATTTTTGCGATCTGCAATAGGCTTATAATATATTTAAATAACATGCAATCAGCAAGAACAATCCAAATCTCTAGTCTAAGTTTCAAAGTTTTTTTTTTTTTATATCTTTGTAATTTCTTATCATCAAATTTCAGGATCGATCTTGGCTGGCTTGACTTTTCTCTGTGGACCATGCATTTATTTCCATTTTTATTGGTCAGGATTCTTTAGAGCAGGAACTCAAAATTTTATCATTAGAATTTTTTAATTTCTCTCTTATCTGACTTTATGCCCAAGGGCCTGTTTGGAATTACATTAATTTATTAAATCATTTTCATTCTAAGATTGAAATAACTAATTAACAGCATTTTAAAAAATTCTTTTATATCAAAACAATATTGTTTTTAGATTTTAAACTTTAAATTATATAATTAGTTTGCTATCTGTGCATTATATATATATATATATATATATATATATATATATATATATATATATATATATATATATATATTAATTTAAATAAAATTAATACATTCTTTTTTATATGTATTTTTACTTGAGGGTGATTTTATATTTTGTTTTCCACTTTTATTTGAAATAAATGTAACAGCATATACATATTCCATTACAATATATATATATATATATATATATATATATATATATATATATATATTGTAAATATCAATAGGTCGATATTTATATTTTAAAAATTTGTTATTTGTTATTAAAAAAAAAAATCTCTTTAAGTTGAAGTTTACATATGAAATATTTAAATTTTTCTTTTATGTTTATTAAATATGGTTATTATTTGAAGTTATTATTTTATTTATATATATTGATAGTACATCGTTATAAACATTTAATTATTAAAATAAATAAGGACATATAAATTGTTGATAAAAAAAAAAAAAGTATTTTATTTGCAATGATTACTAAATGTAATAAATAATTATTTATGTATATTTTAAAAGATGTCAAATTTTCGATTTGATACTTTTTATATGTATACTTGATATTTTATTTTTATTTTGATGTTAATTGTTGTAAAAGAGAACATATATATAACATGAGTTTTAAAATAGCATCTGCTGGCATGGAACCACGCGACAATAATAAGGAAGCCATTATTAGGATTATTGCTTATTAAAAATGGGATATAGAACAAACAACTGAAGGATAGAATTTTATTACATTTTATTTCTTTAAAGTTTACCATTTTTTTTAAAATACTGAAGTAACGTATATATTTTGTAATAAACATATAAATTATGACGGGGTAATAAGGATATATCGCAGCTAGGGCTGCATCATCATCATCGCTTTCATATATTCTAAAGCAATTTTTCAATGGAACAACTAAAATTTTCAACGTATAAATTTCATCGCGTCTGGAGTTAAAAGCTGGCATAGCTATCTTAAATGTATTATCGTCAATTTAATTCTAATCTGAAAGTAATTGTAATTGATGTACTGGATTTAACATTTTAATAAAATATGCATATATTCAAGAATTAATAATCTTCTTTAATGAAATCGTTTCGTCGTCTTTTATAGAATGCATTCTAAAATAAAAAAAAAATATACAGATGAAAAAACTCATGGACTAAATTAATTCTTAAAAGGACAATCAACTAAGTGAACTTTTAAAAAGGTATTTAATAATTATATATTTATATGAATGATGTGTGGATATATATATTTTGAGATTGATATATTTTTTTTGTTTATTTTATTTTTCATTGTAAAATGTAACGTTTGTGAATGATCAATTTAAGCGTCTTGTTCTATTATAACATTAAACGTATAACAGATGATGTTTAAGATAAATATTTAAATAATTTTAAAATCTGAAAATATAATTTATAAGTTGAGGTACTATATATTAATTATTATCTTTACATTACAACTATTAGGCAGAAATATGTCTTTATATATTTATTGTTTATATTTATATTGGAAATATTAATATTATTTAAAGTCAAATGATAACATAAATAAAAGATGTGCTATTTATTTTATAAATAATGCCTTTGTAATTATTTAAAGATCGATACTATATTATTCTTATTTTCTTAATGCCAAAGTTATTAGTAAATTAATTAAATTTACGACTTAATAAAAGATAATTTCTTATTTCATTTATTATTTGGTGTGTAGGTCACTTACATATATTATTTTTCATACACATATTTAGAGGTACATAAATTTATATAGTAGATGTGTATATTTGAATTTAATAGAAGTCCCTTTATTTTTGATATATATATTTGCTTAGTTAGTCACATTAACCTAAAAGATAAATTATAATGAAAGATCTCATTGATTAGTATGATTTTAGATTTGTTTTATATAAAGCTAGCTGGGAGGGCAATTTAAACAATTTATTAAAATATAATTGGAACAAGTTTGTTTTTCCATCATTCTTTAATATAAATGGAATAACTCATATACATTCCATTATATTTAACTTGCTTAATTATGAGCTACCATATAGTTTCCATTACATTATTTATATAACCGGGATAATTTTGTCTTTCTTCAATTTAAATGGAATGTAACAAGTACGATCCATTATATTTAACTTGCCCAAACATGGGCTACCTTAAGTTCCATTACATTTGGAGCATCCAAGTGAGGCTCTGAATTATAGGTTCCATTACATTTGGCTAGTCCAATCGTGGGGCTGCTAAATATACGTTTCCATTACAATATATATATATATATATATATATATATATATATGTGTATATATATATATATATATATATATACACTGTAATGGTCATAATTGTACATTCATGCAACAAAATCAAGAATTTTGGCATATTATCCCTAAAACTGATCTTGATAATGATTGAGACCTCAAATTAGATTGCAACTCAGTTCCCTCACCAATGCTTCTTGATTTACTTCTCTATGGATGACATATATGAGGCTACACTTGGACTCTTTTAGTTTGTGTGCTGGTAGTATCAAATGGAGGAACATGAGAGTCAGGTAATAGTGACTAAACTAATATTAAATTAAGTAAACACACACACATATGACAGGCTACATAATGCATATATTAACAACAAATAATAACTTAAGCAGATGTGGAAAGGATTTGGGATAGGTAGTGAATAACACACTAAATATTTCTTACATTTAAATATATTTAATTATCAAAATATAAGTAATAATGCAAATATAAGTGAATTATAAATCTACACTCCCAGATGAATTTACATGCATGAACTAGAGCTAAATACAAATTGTCATTCTTATGCACTTCAATTCATTTAGTTTTAAAGTATTACAAATTAATATTATTACCTACAGCTTGCAATCATGTACTAATTATATTTTACCATTACCATGAGGTTTGCTATGAGTTAAATCTTAAAAAATGATAACTGAAAAAATATAATTTATTTATTAAAATTACATAATGAGCAACAACTGTTCTCCTTATGTACATCATCTTATGAAACAGATCAGGAGTTCAGATCAGTGGTGAATAGACTAATATTATGGATGGTTAACTGGCAACATGCAGTATGGATTCAGAGAATATGGTGCTTTAAACTAGATAATTGGTTTGGCCAAAATGTGTAATTACTCATGGGATTCAGTAGTAAGTACTCAGTTACTGTGAACCATATGACTTTCTATCATGAAATATAAGAATGTTTAGTTCAGTTGGTGTAATCATATTAATATATGTTTCTGGATCCTTGTATTCAAGTACAAATGAGAGTTGTTTAAACTAAGAATAATTGTGTGGACCTTAAAACCAAAGCTCATTTTAATCATAAAATACCTATATAGAAATGCATATTTTTCATATATGTGTTTTATAAGGACACATTTGTAATGCTTTCCATAATATTAAATGTCAAAATAACTATAGTTCTAACTCTTTAGTTTTCTATCTCCAAAAGTGCCTTATGCCAGTTCATAAATTAGCATATACAAATCATGCTAAAAAGGGTTAAATAAAGTGATATTGTTTACAGAATTAAATCTGTTTAGGTTATGATAATAAACTAAGGAAGAGTAAATAATATATGGTACTTAACTAGTTACTTATAATATGCTTTAAAAATAACATTATTGCCATTACTTAGTTAATTATAATTTATTAACATGCAAACTTGAATTATAATAAACTAAAACATACTAATAATTAACATATATAAAAGTAGGTTTTCAGATTGGAGATTTGTGTGTTCTAAAAGCAACATAAATTATCTATGAGACAGATTCTAGTCATCTTTCCACA
This sequence comes from Epiperipatus broadwayi, assembly GCA_028023455.1. Classification (NCBI taxonomy): domain Eukaryota; kingdom Metazoa; phylum Onychophora; class Udeonychophora; order Euonychophora; family Peripatidae; genus Epiperipatus; species Epiperipatus broadwayi. The sequence continues at coordinate 705,928 of JAQFVV010006322.1, read as the reverse complement.
ATTATTAATATCATCAATCTGCATCTCAATTAAAGCATAGTATAAATTAATGAATTAATAATACATAAATAGGTATGACCACATATTACAAAGACAGAGTTATAATAAGTATGTTTATGTTTTGAATAAATATTATGATTATTCATTTAAATATAGGCAATACTTTTACAATTATTATTATTAAACCAAAGTTACATTATATTGTTACAAAAGTTAGTTTACTTTATTTGCAATATTTAGAAGTTATAAATTGCAAATGTTCAATTATATAGATAGCTTGATATTATTAAAAGAGTTTAGTTTAAGGTTTATCTTTAAAGAGTTCTATAGGAAGATATGTTTCCTGATAATATTCTAGCTGAGGCATCTACATGGCATTTGGCATTACCATTCTCCCTTGGACTGGCTTATCTGATGTCTTCTTGGCTGGCTGTTGATGTCCAACTTCTTCAATCTTTCTGGACTGATCTTCAAAAAGAAAGATTTCAAATGAATTGCCATTTAGCCAACAGTGTTCATCGCAAAATTAGGAATAGCCATTGGCCACAATACATTACAAAATTCAAGAAAGTGAGCCTTGATGTTTGAATTTGGGATTTTTTTTTATTAATGCTTCTATCCCTCTCCCCTGAAATTCCATGAAGTTGTTTACAGTTTATAAGTTTTATAATTATTTTTTAACATATCTTTATTAAGTTTAAAGAACACAAACTAAAATTAAGTTATTCATAAAATAGTTTTGTCTTAAATCTATTTTAGAATTGACTTTAAAATCTTATTCTTAGTTCTCACACAAATCAAACCATGTTGGTGTGACATAGGACAATTTCCAAGAATCAGATGAACTTCTAAAATATATATTTTAAGGTCTGTAAACATTCTATTAGATATGTAATTTTGTCACCTCAGGAATTTAAATTTATATGGGAATAAAACTAAATTTGTAACTTAAAGAAAAATAATTTAAAAAAGCATTGCAATACTTATAAAATGTATTACATTGCAACTTAATTCACACACACACACACACACACACATATATATATATATATTGCAACTTAATTCACATATATATGTAGGTGTTCTTGAACATATACACCAACTTATACACAACTTGCTTTTAATTTAATATTTAAATTTATAACTTATTAAGCAATTTATGAATCACACATATGGACTTTAATATTTATATGTATGCAACTATATAAATATATGCACATACTTAAATATGCCTTATTATACATTATTATAGTTAAATTATGATGTACATGAAATTGAATGGGTTTGAACTGGACAAATAATACTACTATGGGACATAGTAGGTGAAATGGGATGATAGACAAATAATACATTTTCAATATATATATATCACTAACTATTTCTTCTTTAAATTATTATATATTTTTATTGTGCATATATCATATATATTATGAGTGTACAATAAAGGACTAATTAACATTAAATATAAACATATTTTTTGTTAAAAAGTATTTGTCTTTTTTTTTTATTTGAACAAAAAAAAAACATTGCTTAAAAAGTATGTGTAAACTACCTTTACTTAAAATGAAGCTTACAATTGAACCCAAGAAAATTGTGTGCATTCTTTAAATAATATTGAAGTTCTAAATATTTTAAAATTTTATAAAAAAGTATTCAAAATTACCTGTCCACGTTACTATATGTAAGAAACAAGATCACCCACATAAAATATTGTAGTGCCCTTCCATTTTGGAAGTATTTAAAAAATTGTATAAAATTTCAAAGAATTATATTAAATGTAATAAATTACAATTTTAAATGTTACTATAACTTTAAATTAAAACAAAAAAAATATTTATATTGTCTTCTCAAGAGCCTTATTTAAAACACATTAAAATGAATTATAAATTGGATGCCACTTACCTAAAATACTATAGTCCCAAAGTGCTTTGACTAGCATTTCTTTTTTATATCCCAAATTTGAACCAAATCTATTGAATTTAAATTTTCTAAAGCTAATTTTTAAAATGTTATTCCATATCAAATTCCAAAAGAGGTTACAGTAGTTTACATAGAACATACATACAGATAGTGTAACTTCAATGAAAAACATTTCTAAATCAAATAATAGAAAATAGACTAACACATTTTATGCATAAAAAAATTTGTAATTCACTGCTTCTTTTGCTAGACATTGTAAAAATGACATTTAGAACATTATTTTTTCTTTTTTTTTTTTAAAAAAAATATACCACTTAGAATGCCCATAATTATTTATATTTAACAAGCATTTAATTTTTTTATTATTTTTTTATAAAATTGTTAGATTCTTTTTGCAACTAACACTATTTTAAAAACTGCATTTAATGTTTTAATTTAACTTAACAAAAGGAATGTTTAATTGTATTATTTATATCCATACAACATTAGCAAAGTATTAATCTATTATACAAATATTTTGACTAATTACTTCTTTTACCTTTAATTATCAAACTTGGGAAAAAAATAAAATCCATATGTTGTTCTTCCACAAAATAATAATCAGAAATTAATAATATAATCAACAATAATTATTGGACACTGAATGGTTTTATGTCAGAAATAATTCTTTAACGTTAAATAGATTAGTAATATTTGAAAAGGTCACCAATTCAGGAGCTGAAAAAAGCTTTTTATCTATAAAATTATTATTTATTATATAGCTGTCTTAAAGAATCTATTACTATTTTGTGATTACTATCTAAAATTTTATCATTTTTTTACAGAAATTATTTACTTTAAAGGAGCAAAATTTGCTTTTATAGCTATCGAGGTTATATAGTGACTTAAGAACTAACGTCTTTGAGTGTTAGTTAATAAATCTAAGCGATTATATTTAATCGTGATGAATTTACATTTAAAAATTATAGTTGTGTCATTGTTTTCTTTTCTCACTTTATATATACAAGATAAATTAGTTAATTTAACAACTTACTAATAAGAGAAAATAATATTAAAGTGATTACTTGTCATTTTTCTTTTATATTATAGATATAACTTTAAATTCTTTAAGGTTTTCTTTTTAATTTTTCTAAGATCATTTTTTAACCTTATTATTTCAAAGTATTAACAAATTCCTTTTATATTTCTAAAAATAATTCAGATATAAAAAAGTATTCCACTGAGAATTATAATCTTGATATTTAATTTAGTGTGACCTTATTATATTTTTAGTAAGAAATGAATACTACATATTTAACATTTAAGTCTGTGTATATATATATATATATATATATATATATATATATATATATATATATATATATATATATATATATATATATATATATATATATATATATATATATATATATATATATATATATAATGTACCCTCACTTCCAGGAAATATGTAATTACAATCACTTGATCTAGCTCAGATTAATAACTATGTCCATCTAAAATGTATCTAAATCAACAATAATTATATTCTTTAATAATATCAACTATCAAATTAGCTTAACTACTAAATAATGATATAATTCTGTTTTATAAATTAAATAAATAAATATCTAATAAAATCATGAGACTATAAAGTGAGTTTACAAGTGGCAGAACAAATACATTAAGCTAATATCCCACAGGATATCACCTTAATGGCATAAGAATACTATCCCTATTCCTATTACTTAAATACTACCTTTTATAGTACTCTTACATCTTTAATTAAAATTAATTAAGTACATACTCTTAACAAATTAATCTGAATATCTTTATCAAAGTTGATTTAACTCCAGTTATCTCAGGTTTTCTTAAAATAATTCTAAATTACTTATAACTCTTGTAATCAAGTATGATAAGGGATTTAATATCATTCCTAACTACAATTCAATAATACTAATATTTAATCTATAATTTACTCTCCTATCTTCCTACTTATAAATAATGTTGTTCATGTATATCACATAAAAATAATGTAATATAACCTCTTATTCATACGGCATCTTAAATAAACGTATATGATATGATATTATAATCTGAGAATATGTGAAAATCATTACTAAGATAATTCAATGTACATCTTTGGTAATTACTCCATGACCATCAGAATAATACAATAAATAAACTTTTTAAATAAAACATATCAATAAAAAACATTATAACTCTGAAATAACAATTTTATTTGTGATGTGCAAGTACTATATCTTCATTATAATTATCTGTGATTATGTAAGTGTGATGTGAAAAAATTGAGTCAACACCAAGACTTATAAAACAAGTTTAACAATTTTATTAACAAACTCAACAATAACATTATTTACATTATTTACAATCTGAAAGAATTCTATTTATTCACATTTAAGTACTTTTCTAATACAAACTAAATACCTTAAAATATAGGATTCAGAACCTTTTTCTTAAAACATCTCTTATTTTCAAAATATTATATATGATTTTTTTGTTACAGTTATTTCTTAAAACACCTCTTATTTTCAAAATATTATATATGATTTTTTTGTTACAGTTATTACATTTTATTAATTCAATAGGTTTTAAAAAATATAAGGTAATACTTTTAATATGAACTTACTATTGTTATTTAGCTTTTAAATACATAATTTATTATTCTGTAAAGTCATTCTTCAATAAATAATTATGTGAATGACCTTGATTAAAAGCATACCATCAAACTAAGCTGCTTACTAATTATTACTTTAAACTTCAAATATAATGTATGTAGTAGTGTGTTGTCATAAATATACTTTTATAAAAACTTATGATTACTTACATTCATTAAACATGATTCAGTCTATTACCTTTACTTGTAAATAAAAAATATGCATTATATGTATTATAGGGTATAAGAGCACACAAGTATATAATAAACCTGTGTTCCAGTTATTGCATTATATGTATGTTTTTGAAAATTCTTAAAACTAAATAATATCATTATACATCCCTTTTAATTATCAATTATTTATTTTATAAAAAATAAATAAATAAATATCATTTTTAAATATGATAAGTTTTATGATTTTATCACTGATGAAATTATGTTCTTATAATATTTACACTTATTTTACTCTAAGTGACATAACTTATCTTATCCACTTTATGAACAATTCTGTATTTCCAAACTTATTTTTTATTTCCGATTTTAAATGGCCATCCTTTATGATGCAACCCAATAAATTTCATTAATAAATAAACAAGTAGGTATATGGTATACACTATAACTTCAACATAATAACACCTTTATCAACTAATCATCATAGTCAAAGTGTACAATAAATGAGGTATGACTTATTTGTCTAATAACCTCTACTACCAAATATAATGTCCAGGGCATTTTTATTCTATGCCACATTAAACTTCAACACCTAGAAAATAAACACTTCCATGAATATACACAAGTTATAGGGCTATGTTATCTATACTTGCACAATTATCAATATAGTATACTCTTATTCCCATATAAATAAACCCTACATACAATATTAACTTGGTATCATGTAATCTAATACTAAGATATTATCACTAAAATTCTATCACCTTACATCGCTAAATTCATTCCCAAATTTCTATAATAACAAATAAATTCATTTTTAAAATAACAGTCTAACTAACTAATGAGATAAGATTATTTCATTTTTTGATAGTTCTCAAACTTAAGTATAAACAATCAGCATTAATGTTATACTTTTAATACTTTAAACTACTCAAGTAAAACATCAAGTTCAGTTATAATAGAATCATATACTTATATCTCCCTTATTTTTAAATATCTTTACGATATCAATAAAATTATGCATATTCTTAAAATAACTAAACAAATGATAAACTATGTATAGGTATCATGTTTTATATATGCATCCATACATCCACACAAAATAATAAAATACATTATAAAACTATCAATCATTTACATTATTACCATAAATAATTCCTGTTAGCAATTACTTATTCGACATGTTCTAGATCACAAACTAAATAAAACATTTTATTATCATTTATTTCACATTATCACACTTTAAAATATATTAGGTTTTTTTTTTTTTACAAAAAATATTAAGGAGTTTTTTCTTTACAATAAAATTTTAATTACTAAGATAGTAAATAATTTAATGTTCTATGTTCCTATGCTATCACTATACTGTGAATAAATATTACTATAAATTTGTTAGTAAAACAAAAAATAATTTTAAATTATATTTACAACAACTCCATTAACATTCCTTGTGATGAAATGTTCTTTTCTCGATAATAAGTTCATTACAGGAATTGTCTTTTACTCCTGGTAAAACATTAGTAATTACAATTTTAATGACAATACTTATGCATGCTCCACTTCTCCACGTGCAACATAAAATCCAAAATGACTGTTCAAGTTAAATACAGTAATTTTACTTTTATTCCATAATATTCCAAACTGATATAATTAATATTTTTTCTATCTCCAAAATTTTAAAAATATGCAAGCATTCATTACTATGTAAATTTCTAAATATCTTTGGTATTTTTCATTAAGACAATTTTCAAATTCTTCTAACTTTTCCATATTTACTGAGGTTCAATGTCTTCTGAGACAAACAATAAACTCCCCATCATTTGCCAATAACTTAAATTATTTCCACAAATAAATTCAGAAAACTTTTTGTATGTCCAGCATACAATAATTATTAATTTTGAATATTTTTAAATGTGACATAAATCATATTTGAAAATGATCTTAATTTTTATTTTTTTTAAAAAAAAAATCCAGTTTTTAAAATATTTTAATATTTCCTGAAAAAGAAAAATCTTAGCATTCCAAAATAATTGCTTGGTCAAATTTAAAGGTTTTTTTTTTTTTTAAAAGCATTTTTACATCGTATTTTAAATAAGTTTTCTTAATAAAAATATATTATATCATTTTACTTTATATTTTTGCTGAAATTCTTTATATTTCCTCTGTGATGTTCTTTTTATGAAATTCAGTTGTAAATTAACATGACTTAATAACACAGGCAAAATTATATGCTTAATATGACAATAACACTTGAATATCTCCAACAATCCTTTTACATTTAGTGATGACTTTTCCATGTTTAAAGTTAATGATAAATTGGACAAAGTAGATTGGCAAGTAAGGAACTACTTGTTTTCTAGCCTCACATTTCTATACTATGACCTTATAATAATAGACTACTGTACTTTTATAAAATTGAAGTTAAATAAAATTCACTATTATGCTATTAATTACTTTACCGAAGTTGTAGAAATACTGACAATGGTATAACAGTACATCGGTATAATGAAATAACAGTGACCTGGAAATTCCTGCACAGCTCTTATATATTCAAGCCTACTCCCCTTTTATTGGTCCATTAAACAATGCTTGCCTAACAATCCAAGGCATAGAATGCCATGTTAAATTTAAAACTAATAATCATTTATTAAATATTTATTTTTATTATATTATTCAATTCATAATTAATTTTCATATTTTACTTACACTTAAATGTAAAAATAAAAATAAAAATGAAATTTCATACACTATCAAAAAATTCACACATTGTATAGAATATGAAGACATTCTACACAATGTTAGCTTTTCACACTTTGTTATATATATATATATATATATATATATATATATATATATATATATATATATATATATATATATATAATTTTACGGTTTGCTATTATTGAGATATAGAACTTTAAACAGAGGGCGTTACTGGATATTTGTAATTGTATAATGGTTTGTACTATATATATATATATATATATATAGATAGATAGATAGATAGATAGATAGATAGATAGATAGATAGATAGATAGATAGATAGATAGATAGATAGATAGATAGATAGATAGATAGATAGATAGATAGATAGATAGATAGATAGATAGATAGATAGATAGATAGATAGATAGATAGATAGATAGATAGATAGATAGATAGATAGAATGTCATGATATCATGACATTATATCTTAACTTTCAATAGAATGACAGACATTTTAAATAATTACTATAATCTTCATAATAAATGTTTATTAGATACAATTCTATTATGGTTTACAAAATATCAGATTATAATGCAGTGTTTAAAATAATTTTTTAAAAATCTGCATTACTTAAAAAATAATGGGCATAATCTATAAATATAATATAAAAGATTTAATTTATTGCTCAGGAGGTTATAAGCACCAAAGAGAGAGAATTAATATTGCAACAAGTCCTACTTAGTAAAATAATAATATAGCAATATAGCTACTAAAAATTGTAGAGTGTTTGTGGAAGCTTCAAATCTTGCTAGGAAATTCAGTGAATACACAAAATATACTATATACACTGATAAAGTAAATTTTCCACAAATTATATGTAGAAATCATTTTAATTTGATGTTAAAAAAATCTAATAATCTTTTAGAATTATATATAAAAATGTGTACTGAAAATCAGCATCTGGGAGAAATATGTGCCATCATAAACCACATAAAAATTTATTAAAACTTCTAAGCAGAAATAAAAAAAACTTACCTCTTCAACAAATTGGAAAAATATAAATTTCAAATATTTAATATAACAAGAGGACAATCAATTTCTATATTTCATCTTTCAACCATTGGAGATCTTATGACATATATATTTTTAAGAAAAATATGGTTTTTGATATTATGGATCAACAAGAAGCCTAAGCCAATGACAGCTCAACAAAACCAAAGTATTTCCTTAATACTTTCAAGTGATTTTTTATGGACTCCTCATTAAAAATGGCAATCACAAATACACATTGTTCTCTCTCTATATTTTCTAAAGAACTTTTATTTTACATGTTTAATAGAATAGACAGGATATGAGCACAGACTTTCACACGACTCACCACTCTCCACACTATCTCATAACACTGGAGGATTTGCTATCTTAATATATATCTGAACACTTGTAGCATATATGTGTGGAGATGGTAATCTGGACCAACTGATGATTGCTGGTTTAGCATGGAATACGTATATTGGTGATTATTTATCTTTTCGACATATGTGTTCAGGTGTATCAGTGTTATGAGATAGTGTGGAGAGTGGTGGGTCATGTGAAAGGTTGTGCTCATATCCTGTCTATTACATATATAGACACAGGTATATATAAGCCTGTGTATTTCAGCTATGTTTAATAGAAGAAAACTATAGAACATGTTGATAAGCATTGCAGAACAGTCAAACGTAAAATATTTAGTAATACACAGTAATTTTAATTAACCCAAATAGAGAAAATCATATCATAGACCTACTTAAAATACATAAGTTGATGATTATTGCAGATTTTATCAAGTTACTTGAATCATTTTTCCAAATTATAAATGTTTAATTTATGTATATTAAGAATACATTTGTTCTAATACTCAATAACATTTATGTTTATAAAGTCAAATTATGAGAATATATATATATATGTGTGTAGATCGGAAGATATTATCAAATTATGAGAATATATATATATATGTGTGTATGTGTGTGTGTGATTAATTATATAATTGAATATTTATAAATACAGTAATCAGATATAGTTTTTGTCAATTAACAAGTTGAAAGGCTAACTTTCCCACAATTCTGTGATCTTAACGTTTGCTGTCTGCTTGTTAATTAAGTCATGTTTATATTTGTATAATAACTATAGCTTATTTTTTTTTTTTGTTGTTGTTATTTCTTTCAATTTGCAATATTTTAACGTTATTTTAATTGAAGTTAAAACCCTAAATACATGAATTATTATGGTATATATATATATATATATATATATATATCACTATAATACTACCACATAAATAACTAAGCAATATTCAGCATTATTTTTAATAATAAAGGCATTAATATCACAGTGGTTTAATTGCTTACAGCATAATTACTTAATCAACAATTGCTCTAAGCTATACTGCACACAATGTAACATGAAATAAACTCCATTGATCACTACCAAAGAACGTACAAACTAGTAGCAAATGACTAAACCTGAGAAGTACTTTAAAAAATGAGCATAAAACAATACTAACAAAATATATGTGCAATAACAATAAAAACAGAGAACAATATACTGACATTTTAAAGTAAAATCATTCTGCTTATATAGCGTCTAAAACAAACGTCTTAGACAAGACACCACCAGACAAAATAAATATTGTCACTATATGTCTTTCAGAAATAGTAATAAAAACTCGTAAATTTTCCAGGAAAATTGCGAGTTAAAACTAAAATATTAAGTAATAGATAGTATTGACAAAGAAAGACTACCCACATCCTGAAGGTTTATAATCGTGGTATTTTAACTGTATTTACATATTGGACTATTTCCATTGTCTAATATTGAGATATTGAATATCATTGGGGAAAAATAACTTAATTAAAATTTTCTAATTACATTCAAATGTCAGTAATATCGCATACTCTCAATACAAAATATTAAATGATGGAAATAGTTCAATATATATGTACACCTCCCCACATCGTTTGAATCAATTAAATTAATTGAAAAATGTTAACAATTCATCATAGTCTTATGAAAGAGGTAAGCAGAATCAAAATATATAATTTAACATAATGGAGCAATAAAACAAGTAAGATTAGATGGCGCAAAGAGTAAGCTATCATCCACATCTAAACAATTATCCAGTACACAATCATTTATAATAAAATTATTTATCTTTATCATCTTGTGAAATTATATAAAACCCTAATCTAAAGCGTTTAAAAGGTTATTCTGAAAATCATAGATAATGAAATTAATAATTCTGCAGATTCTTTATGTATTGAAAATAAACACATGCTAAATGACATCTAATGTAGGTACCTATAATGTCAGAAGGATAAACTTCCCTGAAACATTAAACTTGTAACTAAGTTGTATGATATTGCCCAAACCACACATACTGGACAATACAAATCTCAAAATTACTAGTGGATCACATATTAATCCATCAGACAAATTAACAAATCGTTTTTAGCCTTTACACAAACATCAGACATATCTTCATCAGGCAACAGTATCATTGTTAATAAAAAAAATCCTCTTCCATTCATTTAAAATATTATATATCCACACACATCATAATTTTCACACTTTCCTCTAATGCAATCATAGCAAACATAGCAATTATATACCTTCCTTCAGACACTATTATCATAAATAGATCAATTCTAATTCTGAATTTCAAATTGAACACCACACATCACGTTATTCACTTAAGCTTCAAACATCATATGGAAACTTCACTAAGCATTGGTTTGGTTTACTTTTATTCCCACAATGAAGGGAAAGGTATTTCTGCAGGAAATAACTGTAGATTCTCATTACTGATTCTACTCATCATAATTACACAACATAATAAACATTTTTTCTTAAAAAAAAACAATTCCTTATCTGATGGTGTAGCTGATATAGTTAGTGTCTCTTGATCTTAATTTGAGTGTCATACTAATAATCATTATTACAAAAAATATTAGAATTACCTTTCCCTTTTCTTAGAAATTAAAAATATATACAAATGGATTTTATGTTTTAACATTAAAAGAAAAAGTCCAATCAAATTCAAAACAATGTAAAGAATACCTAGCAACAACAACAACAACAACAAAAGTATTCTTAAAAATGCCTCATATCTTAACCAGAAATTATATTGGATGAACACTTTGTAACCATCTATTATTCTGATACCATTTACCACTAAGTACAATAAAATATTACTTGTGGGAAGATTTTATGGTTGAGCAAATATTTACATGTTTAAATGTCAGGCTACAGAAAATTCCTACTTTCAATTTATTACAAGTTTTATTTGGGAAACTGAAAGAATAAATTCAAATTATTTTGTCACTTTATACAAAATATAGATTTATTTCCAGATTTACTGGAATGAATGGAATCCTTAAGTTTGTATATGCATATCTTATTAAATTTATAGATCAATACATCTCTAATCTTACAAGTTTTTTTAATCTAAATCCATATATAGAATACCAGTATTCTATCAAAAATATTCTGTACCATTCATAGTAAAAATGGATTTCACACTAGAAAATTTACATTCAATTCCAATATCATTGTTTGACATCAGAATAAGAGAATCAGTAATTAAAAATAAAATAAAGCCATATATTATATGGAAGTTATCAAAAATACAATTTGCAATAAAATATTCATCAACTTTGAAGGCAACAGTTATTTTTAAAACAACTATAAAGACAAAACGAAAATATAAATAATGCAGCCAATTATTACTTAGTTAGATATAGAAGCAGCCATTATCATGATTAGAATCTTGAAACAAAATAAAATACCAAATGCCTCTTTGTAGCTAATTGATAAATTATTATTAAGCTGTGAAATATACATTACTCTAAATGGTAAAACTTCAACCCCAATTTTACATCTATCCATCTTCAAGAATCTCCTTTTAGTACCTTGCTATTCACAGCCTTTATAAACCCCTTAATTAATACCATATAAACTGGAAATACTTAGATGTACATTACCGAAAACCCAACATATGGATATAGTTTACATGGATTATCTCTCAATATTTTGGCATCCATAAAACACATTTTCAAACTTAAATTAACTTTCAATATAAAAAATAAACCCTGCCTGGCAATATAGACTGATAGTAATATAATAAACCATTTTAAAGGCAATTTTAAACCATTTTTTTTTATTTAATTTTTACCTCTCCCATTCATCAATATTGTTACTTAAGCAAAATATATTTGAAAATAAAACAGAAATTATAGTCAAATAACTACAAAAAAATATATTTATTACTTTATGCTAACATGTCACTTTTTAACTTGCGCCTTTTGATTAAAATTATACTATTATCCTTCAATACTTTACACCAAAGTATTTTGTAATCAAATAGTCTCACTTTGCAAAAAAAAAAAAACTTTTGTGGGGGGCAATGTGATTTGAATATCTGTAAGACATCTCAAAAATTGACACTCACAATATGGACTAGGCATTTATTTTTTTATATAGCACAATGTTTTTATAATCTATAATATTAATAAGCCAATGAGCTAATACACATGTGCTTTGCAGATGTCACTGTATAAATGAATACTCCTACTTTTTCAAACACAAGATAAAGTCTTTAAGAAAATATAAAATGAATCCATCTATATTTTCGACCCAACCGTATATGTATGGACACTTCTCATTTGCCCATACATATATGGTTAGGTCAAAAATATAGATGGATTCATTCTATATTTTCTTAAAGACTTTATCTTGTGTTTGAAAAAGTATGAATTTGGACTAGGGTTTTATTCAATTCTCACAATCACAATCCTCAAAAAAAATATATATATTTTCATGTTTGAAAAAAAAATCATATATCTAGAGACAGTCTATAAAATCACTTTTTCAGATAAACTACCTCCTATTCAAGGATATCTGAACACACTTCATTATTATCTATAAAAAATTTAGTTTTAAAACCATCTCAAAATAAATACTAGGAAATTCATTCACTTTTACACTATGTATAACATGATAATAAAACTTTGCTTATCATCACTAACAAACAATTTTTTCATAAATTCAAAATCAAAATATTATTTTTGACTTAAGATTAACTTTGATTGATTACCCACAGAACACTTTCTAAAATATAAAATAATACTGCAATATGTAGAATATCTATGCAACCTTTACCACAAAAAATTAGAAACACAGATTCACTTTTGTTTTATGCCAAAGATTTAATAACATTTATTCAATAATGAACACACACTTAAAAATAGAATTAATAACAAATAGCCAACTTGCATTATTCTAAGAAGAATCTTTTCTGACATCAAGATCAGTATACTTATCCCCAATATCTTATGTTTTACAAGGTGTGCATTCATACATTATAATAATCCAAGAGGGCACCATGACATGATAAAGAACACCTGGGATCAATTGCTGTTACTATCAAGCACAGAAAAAACAAATCAACCCTAAAGATTAATAAATCTGAAATGAAATGAAGAAACTAAAAGGTAATGCTTGCAACCAATTCAATACCTCAAGTAAAAATCAGCTTGTCCAATTGTGAACTTTTGATTATTTTAAAATGTTGTGAACCATATGCCTACTTCTTTATTGTTACTTAGAGTTCTATCAATAAATAATGCTATGTAGACAAAAAAAATATTGTAACATATTTTATTGTGTTGAAAGCCAAATTCTTTGAAAGCTAATAATAATAATAATAATAATAATAATAATAATAATAATAATAATAATCACAACAATAATAATAGCAACAACAATAATAACAAGAACAACAATATAATTTCAATATAAATGATTAAACAATTTTCAATACTTGAACGTAGACTGAAAATAACTCCTAATGATAGACTACTTCAAATGACTAATTTCTTATTATGAATATTTAATTTCATGTCAAATATTTAAGGTTTACTGATAGAATACAACAATAGAAACATATATATTGTAATGTTTTCAAATTAATTCATACTAACAGCATAATTATTTAAGTATCCTTATAGTACAGGCAGTTTTGTACTTTGGTGTATTTTACTTTAGTAGAATTTTCTACATTATACACAATCACATTTGTATTTTCATATATATATATATATATATATATATATATGAAAATATTCTGTCATATATATATATATATATATATATATATATGACAGAATACATTCGTATTTTCATGTCATTATAAGAAGGTAGTCTTGAGTTAGGCCTTGTGTTGATAAGTTGTGTCTCGTCTTTTTATGTTAGGATGTACAGTAACAATTTATGTGCATTTCTATTTTAATGAAAATATGTCCTTATTAATTCATAAACTGGAGCGAAAACCTAAAAAAAACAGCAGTATTTATATGAAAGAAAAGATATCAAGGTCTAACAATCATCAATCGTGAAAAACAAGAAAAAAAAAATTAATAATATTTCCAAATGTACACCCTGTCAATTAATCTTCATCATGTTTTTAAATTGTTTTGATATTATTTGGCTAGATCTTATACATATAAGACTGTCTCGCACGTGCCTATGTACTGTATATAGCCGCATTGTTTTGTCAATTAAAATATAAAAAAGTGTAGTTAAAAATGTTTCAAAGTATGAAAATTTATTATAAATTAAGAATTCGAAAATATATATATATATATTGGAAACCCATTTTGATACTTTTTTTACATTGCTCTACCTATTACATTTCATCTTTCATACATATTTCAAAAGCCAGTTACATACAAAAGTAGAGACCCACAAGTACTCATGTTTTTACAAGTCTTATTGTTATTTATTTACGTTTAAAATAGGGCAATTAAAATAAATTGATATTGGATATATAATTAATTAACGTCCTTTTACAATTATTAATTTTAAAATTTGTAGAATAATAAATATACCATTGTTGAGATATAAATAGAATTTAAAAAGAAATTATATTGTTTCTATCAATTTCCAAAATGAATAATTTTGGCCTGATTATTTTTAAAGAAAAATCGTAAAGAAGCATTACTGACGTTAATTTTTATTTATTGTTTAATGAGAATTAACATATTTTTTGTTAGAAATGATTCAAAGAAGAATACTTAAAATTATAAATTTCATTAAATCAGAAATAAAATCTAAATTAGCTATCATTTATTTTAAAATTATTAAACTGATAATTGTATTATCATTTTTAAAAATAAGTGACTTCTCTTGAAGTTAAAATTATCATAACCAATTAAAAGAAAAAATGTAGATAAGTTATAAAATGTGGATGAGAAAGACATTAAAATACTTTGTAGGTATAGGATTAGCAATTTAGAAATGCTGAAAAAATATAAATGAGAAACAGTGTTCATTAAAAATATATAAAAACAAATCATAAATTGTTTTAAACAAACAATTATAGAATTATATACAAGTACATAGGGTAATGAAGATTGTTAGAGAAAAGTTAAAAAAAAAAAAACCAAAGAATTTAAGAAATGTTCTGATAAAGTTAAAAAATCACTAATATACATACCCATTAGTTGTCATACTTGGAAAAAAAAAAACAATTTTTGTTAAGCATTTAATATGTTTCATTAATTATTTAAAAAAAAAAAAAAATCAAGAAAAAGTTGTAATTGAACTAACTTTACAAAATTTTTTAAAAATAATGAATTTAAAATAGATTAAAGAATATCAAAAACATAAATTGTTTTTATTAAATATCAACAATAGTGTATGAAATGTGTACTTAAATTTACCTAGCAAATCTTATTTAGGTAGCTAGTTATGCAGATAAATAATTATAGTAAATGTTTAATAATTATTACATAAAATAGATATATAGAGAGATGAAAAGATAGATAGATACATAGATAGATTTTTATGAAAGTTATAATTGTTATGTATTCAGCTTATTAAAAATATCGTTAAAACACTAATTATGTTTTCCACTATAAAAATGTTAATGATTTACTAATTAAATATTATTGAATGTTTATTAAAAAATAATTAAAATCATTCTAAAATATATATTATTTGCTGTGTTTGCTAATATAATAAATATTAGATAATGAAAAATAAATTACATGTAATCATTATAATGCTGTTAAATTTGCATATCAATAGAAAATACAATTCTAAATATAAATTTAAACAATCCAGTCATTAAATTTTTCAATTAAATGAATACAAATTTTTCAGTTATACAGTAAACAAAATACTTGGCTTAATAAACAAATTTATTAGTTGGATTGGCTAATGTTGTTTGGAAGATACACACAGACACACAAACAAACACACACACACACACACATATATATATATATATATATATATATATATATATATATATCAAAATACAGTTAAATTTAAATAAATTATTTTATTTTTAAAAGTACTTTCGACTATACATCTTGTAATCGTTATCAACTATATAACATTGAACAATCAAAATGAGAGTACCCTTCACAATACCCATAGTTTAATTCAGATTTCCAACAATTCTGTTATTTTGTGAAAGATTGTCTCATTTTGATTATTCAATGTTATGTATTTGATAAAGACTACAAAAAGTATATTCGAAAGTACTTCTAAAAATAAGATAATTTTATGTAAATTTTTCTGTATTTTGATATATATATTGATTTGAAAATTACATATATTCTGGAATAAATATGGACATCAAACATAATTTATATATATATATATATATATATATATATATATATATATATATCAGTAAAGTTTATCTCATAATATTATTATATTATTTTAAAAGTAATTTTCTTTTATCAAACTAAAAATTGTTTCATTTATGTTGAGTTGAGAAATATTCAATATTTTTATTGTTTCTTTACTTGGTCATGATATTATAATCTACATTCCAAATCTCAAATACTTAAAATAGTCTAACATTTTATTATATTTTTTTATATATTATGCGGAGTAATAATAATAAGTGAATATTTTATTGCTATTATTACCTTCCGAAAATCGGGGGAGTTATGGGTTTCAGAGTGAAATTAATTAATTGTTACTTTTGGATCGTTTGATTTCGCATGTTATTAGTGAATAGTTATATCAGGCTGTTGCGTAGAACATTTACGGATAGATAAGATGGTTTTATAATTTCGTTTTAAAATCCACTTCCGATCACTCTTCCTTGATGTTACAGTGGCAATGCTTTACCTTCGCCTAAGTTGGCATCTCGTTTACTACCAGTTGAGAGAAAGAAATTCTTCTCCAGGTAATCTCTTGGATACGGGGTTCGAAAATAATCGCTGGTTGTAGTGTCTCGGATCTACTTGGGGGCATTAAGACTTGTCAAAGTATAAGCCCCGTATTCTGTCCATGCACGAAGTTATTATTGTAGTGTACCTTAATCCTTGCAACCATCAGTACATCAGTATTATATATTATATTTTTATATAAAACCGCCTCCCATTTATGTATACACAATGGTTTGAATCTATTAAATAAAACAACTTAATATGCTAGTAGTTAAATATTTTAAGTGCTCCACACTTTGATTCTCATATCAATGTACACATTTAAACAATAAATATTGGCATGAGTTTGTTAATCAGTAAAAACGATTGTTGATGACTAGCACAATTTATTATAAAATAATATGAGAGTTTTGTACTGTAAATAATATTATTAATGCTTTCAATAATTTATTAAAAATTTATCTAACCTAATTTTGCTCTCTTGCATTACTACTCGACATCTAGTCAATCACCTGCTGTCTGTATCACAACTTAAATATATCCATTAAATTATTAGCCGTACCAATACCCCGACTATAAGGTATCTATGAAATAGCTGATTGTAGGTAATTTAGTCTGTGTTTTTCGATGAGCTAGTAAAGGGAAAACCCCATACCGTTGTAATATTGTCATCGGTGGGTCATGCCAGGGTTGGGTTTGAATTTAGTTTGCATTTTGGAATCTATTCCTAGACGTGGACTGGGTTTGAATTCGGATTACTGTGTGTGATGAAGCATGGTGATTTTTTTTTACCGGTGCAATATATACATATGTATATATTGTAACGATCTGCATACATGTGCGAATCATGTATATATATGGTATATGCTTATTACATATTTAAATCCTAAGTTTCCCTTTTTTTTCTTAAAATAAATTTATAACATGAACATACACATATATAAGTAGTTCTGTATGGTACTCTTATCACTCACCCAGCATATTTATGGATGTCAGTTGTTGACTCCATGCGCCAATCCTATCTACAAGTAAATAAGAATTATGCTGGGAGAGATCAAGTATCAAATTTTAATAGTTAGAGCTTCTACCTCTGGCTAGTTCACTCAGGGGTAGTGGTCGTTGACCATGGGAAAAAGGTGGGGGAAAAACCAAGTGTGCACGTAAATGCATAAATAATTCCTTGAATATATAATTTTTTTGTTCTTAAATATTGCTCTCTAACTTTACGATATGATCTACGTTTTAAAGAAATTAACACTGAACACACACACTGGTAATTAAAACACAAATTTAATATTCAGTAATAGAAGCAAAACAAAATCCCATAATTATGTACTGGTTTGTGCTCAAATATTTGGATAACATGCATGCAAACACATACTCTGCATAGGTTCATAAATATAACAAAACATATAAATTATAGAATACAAAGTCAATGCAATAAATCATTATCCAGTCTATTCAGTCATAGAATTACAGTGGACGTTATTTCAAATAGTTCTTTGTTTTTTTTAGCCCTTACACTTTATTATTTTACTGAAAATAAGTTTCTCTTTAAGAGATGACTGGCATTTAAGAAATTATTTGTGTTACCTTGATTTTTCTCACCTGAATGCAGATGAATGGTAATGTTCGCTAGCTTTATGTTGTGACATAGTGAATAAGTTATTTTTGGTAGCTCCCCATTGATTCTGTAAGGCACAATCAAATCAATGGCATTTGGTGAATGTCATTCTACCTGTTGATTAGAAAGGGCTTTGCTCCTCTATGGACAAAAACTGCAACACCTACACAGGATGGCTGACAGATCCCGGTCTGTTCTTGTTCTTTACCCCAGCCTGTTCATGGTTGATGAATATATATAAATTATAAACTGATCTTTCTGCGATCTTGCTCATGGCACTAATCTTTTTTGGAATGTCCTTCCAAAGTTTGGCTTTCCAAACTTTTTAATTAAAATACTATTGTTCTTTTTTTCTTATTTTTAAGTCAAACTACGTGGTTTGCAAATAGAAAACCTTTCAGCAAGTTTTCTTTTTTTATATATTCAAGAATTTTAATTACATCTTGAGATACACACTTGACCATTCATTGTCTTTTATTTATAACATTTTTTTTCTAATTAAAATAGCTTTTATCTCAAGATAGCGATCTATACATTTTTGAATTATTTATTTTCTTTTAATATATCTTTTTAGAATTTGTGTCTTTCATCGTCCATCTTGGAATCAATTTCCTTTTAATTAAAATAACCTTATTCCTTGAGAAAGCAATCCATAATGTTTCTGATTCTTTCCTTGCAATTAACATATCTTTTTGAAAATTATGTCCTTCATCATCCATCTTGAAATTAAAGCTTGGCCATGTAAATTTTCCTCTTTTTATGAAATTATTACACTCATTCACCCATGCAGCAATATAAATACACATGCTTCTAAACAAAATACAAAAGCACAAACCATATAACCCCCCTCTCACTATTCTGTTTCAAACTATTTTCATTTACCCATTTAAAATATATATATACACACACATATATAAAAAATAATCTAACTTAATATCACTTTTGATCAAGTATATATATATATGATAACAGATGGCATTCTACCAAAAACACCGTCAAGCGTAGTTTTCTGTTTACATAAACGTCAGAGCGAGTATTCACTATCTCTAACTTTAATTCCACTTTCAAATCATGATTTCAAGCTATTTGCTATCATCAGTGAAAGACAGGAATTAAAGTTAGAGATAGTGAATACTCACTCTGATGTTTATGTAAACAGAATACTACGCTTGACGGTGTTTTTGGTAGAACGCCATCTGTTATCATAAATACAAGCATTAGCAAGTTTTTTAACTTGTGTTTTTTTGTTTTTCATATATATATATATATGCTCTCTTATATCATATTATACCTTAGAACAGGGTTTGAACCCAGACTTGTTATAATATATATATATATATATATATATATATATATATATATTATAACATATATATATATATATATATATATATTAATAATTCAAACAAATATATTTAACATAGTATTCAAAATTAAATAATCTATTCTTTACCAGAAGTACTTTCAATTGTTTCACTGACAATCTTTATCAACTGTTAATACAAACGTACAAAAAATAAAAACTTGCATTACCCATCATTCAATCTATTCAAATTTCCCACAATTCTGTTGTCTTTATATTAGCCGATTGTTTATTCATCAAACCACCTCTATTCCTAGATATCATCATAGCCTCTTTAATTTTACTTTTTCACTACACCTTTCAATTTGAATAATTTTTATATCTCTATTATTAAATTTAAAACCATAATTACATGTTTTATTATGATCAAATATAATTGATGGAGTATTCATATTTACTGAAGATATATTTTCTTTCTGTACACGTTTATATAATGTCTTATGATCATTATATCGTTTTTGTAATGTACATTTGGATTCCCCTATATATTTTATTCCACAACCACATTCCAACATATATATAACAGAACTTAATTCAAACTTAGAAATCTTGGCTTTGGAGTTATTTATCATATCATTTATATTATTTGAAGAGAAAAAGAAATTCTACACAAACCACAAAAAGTTTATAAATTAATTTAGCTTGTTGATTAGATATAAAAGGAATAGAAATCCATTTATCACTTTTTAATTTACTTAATATTTTCTTATTATTTATTTTGTTATTTTTGATTGTATTTTTTATTTTATTATATTATATATATATATATATATATATATATATATATATATATATATATATATATATATATATATTCACAGTTGTATAATGTAGATAAAATAATATTTTTGGGAATAAATCATGTATTATTTTGCATTATAATCCAATATTTCAATGGACTAGCAACAACTGTTATCAAGGTTAACTTTTGAAAAAAAAATTGTTAGCTCTCAAACAATAAAGTTTCTCAGTGTGAGATGAGAAATGAGATTCAACTTGAAGTTGTTCAGCATTCACAATATGAGGTTTATCAAAATGTTTATTGCTCACAGTTTTTTCACCTATTAATTTTAAGTTAATATTAGATAAAATGAGAAGTTTCCAGCTATGTGGAAAATGTCTTTTATACATGCAACCTATAAAAATCTTTGTATCAGTATTGAAGCAGTCAAATCTGTTGCACACATATTGCTTCACTGTCTAGTGATGTTTGAAACCTTCAAACATGGGTTCAAACTTAGTCATGTAAAATAAATCACTAGGGAGTGCAGGTATACAGATGCATGTGATTGTTTATTTTTTTTTGTTAAGCTTTATTCTCATTCAATATCAATTTAGTTATAAAAACATATAAATTTCTATCACGGTAAGCAATCACGCAAGTGTGTGTGTAACAGATAAACATAATAATTTTATTAAAAGCGTTTATATTGCATATATATTTTTATTCATGTATTTTTATTTGAGAGGAAGTTCAAGAGAGTAACGCAAAATTAGAAAACAAAAGATGTGCCTTATTTTAAATCCAGAAAATATTTTTATTTTTATTTTGATATAGGTTTATTTTGAAAATTCACGTTACTTAAAATTTATCCTGTGGGTCTATTTTCACCTCAAAATAGACTAAGACCAGCTCTCTCGAATTTCATCTCATTCATATTTTAAAATTAGGGGTATCACTGTTGACCGTTAGTGGACAACTGGGGATTACCAGAGGCAGTCAAAATGAGTATAAATACAAACACATTTTCTAGCTAAAAACAGTCTGCATCTTATTTCTTAACATTATTGTCAAAAGAATCTACATCACTCAAAATTTTAAAATGGATCGTGAGTAGAAAGAAAATTTGCTTCCCTGATCTTTCTAAGATCGGACCCATGCCAATGTACTCGTAAGCCATCACCTCATGAACGCTGCCAAAATGAACTATAAAATACACTAGGAAAGGAAATTAACCACTATTTTGCCAAAATTATACCAAATTAATTATATTTCTTCAAAAATGAAATCAACATGTGTGTACCCGGCCATCAAATTGTCCAACAGAAAGGTAATTCCCCACCTCAATATGAAATCTAAAAGCTCTCATCTAAATCTTTTATTAGTCGTAAACTGTAAAATTCAACCTCTAATTATGTAAAGTTATTTTGCCTAAAGTATATTTTTGTAATATTTTCATTTTGTAGTTTTTATTTTCTTTAAAAATGTAATTGCTTATTTTTCTATCGGTAATGCCAAGCCGATTATTAACTGCTTAAACAATGACATTCTTGTTGCTTTAATATATAGATTTATTTGATTTTCTAAACTCGATTGCTGGGTTTTCACTCTTACTGTCTTATTATTTTAAATGTGGCAATTTTAATTTGATATTATGTTAATCATACCCATTTTAATATGCTAATAATTCAATCTGGCAAATCAACCTTATCTTATTTTACTATTCTGCCATTATGGAATTTTAAATCGTAAACATAAGCTTTCTTACTAATTTATAAAAATTTGCCCGGTTAAAAAATATTCCTAAACTATTTTTATTAATTTATATCATGCTATCCAGTATCATTTCAAATATATTATTAACTATTATTTCACGATATTGATAAATATTAAGTAAATTTACTATTAAATAAATTGAAGTTCAGATCCTTACTTTTAGTTGGTGATTCAGTATATAATTAGCCTGCCATCTAACGATAATTTAAGTAAATAATTTTTCAAATGTATTGATATGTGTTTAACGAAGGGAATTTTATTTTTTATTTTTATTATTCATATGCTAAATAATCTTTTAGGCAAATTGTGTGCGCCATTGGGATTGCTTATATTTTATCATTTTATTATGCTAGGCTTACTTACTCATTAAGGCCATAAAAAATCAGTGTTAATACATACCTGAAAGCCTTCATGATGTGTCTTAATGATAACATCCATAAATCAAAATGTTGCATTGTCATACTTTCCCTCATTACCAGAATCTTTAAAGCACATGTCTCGACAGAGTGTGGAGGCCTTGACTCCAAAGGTTGTGTTTGGTTGCATAGGCTCTATTATGGGGTAACAATCGAAATTCATGGAACCATAGTATCTTGCCAAACACTTTTTTGGATGCCATCTGTCACAAGTGCAGAAGAGCTCATATATTTTTGTTATCAAGTTGATGAAGCTTCTCATCCTTCCTAACGTTATCATTCGGTCCACACGCTATCATTTATACTTCCTCATATATTTTATTCATCTGTAAATCGTAATGATATCACTTCCTAAGCCACCCCAAGTTCCCATATTACAATATAAATTTAGCTTGCCCTATCATGTGTTATAGCTTATTAATGCTATCTGCCCTTTCATTAAACTGCTTTAAATACATTGAAAATTAACTTCTAATAAAGCCTATAAAAGTCAGGTCATGTGACTGAATGTCAAGATAATTATGCTCTTTTTTATTCCATATGTAAATCATAAATGTTGAATATATTTTATAAAGATAATTAATCTGTCTTTAATATAATTATGATAAAATTCACATATAATTAAAATTTGTTAGATTATTTGTTATTCAAACTATCATAGTGTTCATAATAGAAGCCCACATATAGTTATTGAAATCCGTTAGACTCATTGTTATTTAAAATAACATAGCATGTGTAATAGAAGCGATGTAAACTATAGTTTAAATTAGCATATTAAGCCGCATCGTTTCGATTAATTATTTTTTTATTAATATGTGTATTTGGTATTTGCATATCCATCAATACTTATGTTATTTTGCTAAGGTCAGTATGGAATGCCCTAGTAAATATTATGTGAAACCCAGATAGAGTATTTTTTATGTGTAATCAGATTTATGATGTGTTTAAGTCTTTATATCCATTTGCTCATATACTCATTTAATTGCATTATTAATGTTGTTCTAAATAAACTCATAGTTAATAATCTATTCTTTGGACATTTTATTAATTCATGCATGCACATCTGTTGTTATATTGCATCATTCTTTAGTTAATCATTAGATCTCTTGTGTCTCTGGCCCTTGGGTGGGGGGGGGGAGGGCGGGGGGGGGGGGGGAGGGGGGGGGGGGGCTAACTTGCTATCACTTTTTATTAATGTTCAATAGATGGCATTTTACCAAAACCACTGAAACAAGTTTAAAATTTGTTTACATAAATGACAAAAGAATCAGATTTAACTATCTCTTTCATTTGACCACCCTCAGATCAGCTGATTTCAAGCTATTTGCTATCATCAGTGAAGAACAGAATTAGAAACTAGATCTAAACACTGACTCCAAGTGTTTATGTAAACAGTTTCTATCAGTTTGCAAGCATGAATTTTTCAGACCAGTAAAGTGTTCAAATCAGCCTAACAAGCCAGATATCTATATGGGTTTTTGTTTTTCATAGATGTACCTTTAAAGGTTTCTTGCAATGATATATATTTTAGAGACTTTGACTATGTGGTGAAACTGAACTGAGATTAGACCCATATAGATATCTGGCTTGTTAGGCTGAGTATGAAGACTTTACTGGTCTGATATATTCACGCTTGGAAACTAATAGAAACGTTTTGCATAAACACTTGGAGTCAGTATTTAGATCTAGTTTCTAACTCTATCCTTCACTGATGATAGCAAATAGCTGGAAATCAGCTGATCTGAGGGTGAACAAATGAAAGAGATAGTTATTTCTGAATCTTTCATCATTTATGTAAACAAATTTTACACTTGTTTTGGTTGTTTTGGTAAAACACCATCTATTGATCATATATATATATATATATATATATATATGATCATATATATATATATAAAAGGGCACAATATATATATATATATATATATATATATATATATATATTGTGCCCTTTTCTATAGGCCACTAATAGTGCATCTCAGTCAATTACGAAAAATTTTAAATTTTAGAATAAATTATTTTAATATGTTAATTATAGTTTGTCAATTATAATATAAAGTACAATTTGAAGCTAAAGAAAATATGTAGTATATAAAATTACAATGAATCATTTAAAAATAGTTAAATAAAGCTTAAAATATTGTTGCATATAGTTGTAAAAGCTGGCCATATTAAATAACACAGCTATAAATATTAAAAGTATATTTAATAAATTCGATTTTAATAGTTTAAAACTGATAAGTTAATAAATACAGTGTTTATAATTTATAATCATATTTAATAGTCAAAATTAATATAATATATTTTAAAAATAAACTTTATGATGGTGAGAATTGTATTTAATTCTATATTTTCTAAATTGTTCTTCCAAATTTTATAATTATATTATTAAATATAATAAGTATAGCAATTGTATTAGTCTAGGCAGAGAAATAGATTGAAAATCATCTGTCAAGGTTATTAATCATGTGACTTGTATACAATATACTTTCACACACATGCTTGTTTGTATTTAAAGTAACAAACTTTAAAATATTTTAAAAGTTATATTATAGAAATGGGTAGAATTATTGCCTATCATAAAAGCAAATAATTATAAATATTAATTTAACTATTGTATAACATGCTTAAATGATGTAATAAAGATGAATACAGTTAATAATAAAAAAATATTTTGTTTAAATAAAACTAAATAAATGGAATATTAAGAATGTAATAGGTTATTAAAGTTATTTTAAAAGTTATTTTAAATGATTAAATAATTTTGATAAAGTAATAATCAATCTGAAAGTAATATTTTAAATAATATTTTGAGTTATTATGTCATAATTTTTTATTCTCAAATATAATTTTGTAAAACTAAAAATATATGTAACTTTGTTCTCAAATTAAAGTAAGAATCAACCAATCAAATGAGATATTCTTACAGACTATAAATATGAATTGCACGGGGGTATAGAGGAAGATTAATAATGTATTGAAACCAGAGAAAAGTAAATTATAGCTATCGAAGAGATAGTACTTTAAAATTTTTATTTTAGTCAATTTTTAATACTTTCTTATAGTTTTCTTTGCAAAAAACTAATTGATATTTTTAGAAGTATTTTGCAAAAGAGAGTTTAAAAAAATAATATATTTGGAAACTTTGTGAAAATGATTTTCTAATTTTTTAAAGTTACTTGCCAACATTATTTTATCTGAAATTTGACCTAAACTTCACAATGAAAAATGGATATACTACGAAATAAAATATGTTTAAATTATAATACCACTTTTCTTATGCTCAACCGGAGGACTGTTCTAACTCATAAAAGAACAATACGGACATTATGCTGGAAGCTTAAACAGAATACTATTTGCCATCTTAAAAAATTTTGTGATGCATTATTTATAAGCTAATCAAGGAGTTTTTTTTTTAAAAAAAAGAATAAGATATTTATATTGTATGAGTTATCATAAAATATAATGAAAGAAATAGAATGTTTAGTCCTTTTTGAAGGAAAACATTTTTTTTAAATATATATTTTACAAGAAGTAAAAAGAACTTATTAAGAAATAAAACCTATACAAAAAAATGAACATATAGTAGATAAATAAAGGATGGATGCATGAAAATGCAAATACTGTGTAAAAGTTTACCGGATAACTTAAGTTAAATTGAACAGAGTGATGCATCAGAGAATATTGAATAAACTTTGTGGGAATAATTCTTTAATATTACAGTTTAATAATTTTCATTCTGAACTGTAAAACCAGGATTATTTTCTATAAATTTTACTAAATGGATTAATAATTATTTTATTTTTAAACTTTAACGTGCATGGAGGAGAACATATTAAAACTCTTGAGAAAATCATAAACATTTTTGGATTTTATCATGAACTATGGTCAAGTGAAGACGTAATTATAGTTTTAATTTTTTATTTTACTAACTTAGTTAAATGTAAATTTTTATATTTATAAGATTAGGAAAACATTAAACATTAATTTGTTAATAACATAAAATTTATAATACAATCTAATAATTTAGAAAAGAATATTTTTAAATAAAACGTATGGATGTGTCTTTTCGTTTATGTATGCAATGTTTTTTCTATATCCAGTGGATGGAAGAAGCCTACTAATAATGATGACCAGATAAAAAGGGTTATTTGTAATAATAATAACTATTAATAATTTATAATGTATATTTTTGTTTTCTTTAGATCATCTATGAATCTAAGAATGAAGTGTAAAAGTTTTAATTATATGTAATGCATTTTCATACAACATTTTAAAAAAACATTATGAGATAGGATTGATTTGAAAATATGCATACAACGATTTTTTTTTTTTTATATATTAGTGATATAATCCAACATAATAACAAATAATTATGTGATTCTTTTAGAACTTTCATGTTATTGGATATTCAAATATTGTCTAAGTAGATTGTATATGATTAAACATATAGAATAATGAAGTAAGCAAACTTTTCTTATAGAACAGTGAAATTGTTTTAAACTATCAATGAATTTTATTTATTGTTTTGTAAATGCAGATATATATTTATCTATGTAAGATGTAGAAAAATCTTGAGAAATATTGTTGAGATAGTGGCTTGGAAGTACTATAGTTAGCAGGAAACCTAGATGATGTATTTAAAAAAAAAATTGGATATGATAAGGAATAGAAATAATATTTAGTCTTTATGTGGTTATCAGCATAGTTAACAAAGCCCTATGATGGATTACACATTTATTTGGACAGTGCTTTATGTTTCTTTAAATATTTGATGTTCTAATAAAGCTGAAGAAATAGCTTTAACATCGTTCATGTATTAGAGGTTATTAGACAGGTATAGGTCATACCTCTTTCTTGTAATGCACTGTGCCATGATTTTTGAGATATATTATGAGTGATACTCTAGCTTTTTTTCTTAAATCCTATGCATCTATTTCGCTATCTTTATTTCATGTAACTGCATCGTTTCAGTAAGATATTTTGAAAAGAAATGATAAATAATTTACAATTTAGGTTAAGCTATCGTTTTGTATAAGATTGGTTTATTTGCTTAGAAGGAATAAAATTTTGTAACTTAAAATTGATTGTCCAATGAATCCTAAAGGAAAGGAAAGAATCATAAAAGATATTTTTGAATTTATTTCGGAAATGAAATATAAATTTTGGAATAGAGTATCTAAACAAGATGTTTTCTTTAAAATGTTAATTATTTTTGAATGCTTTATTATTATTTTTTTTAAGAGAAAAATAAGTATTGCATATTTTTAAAATACAATAATATATAATAAATGTAGGGAAAATGCATAGTATATTTATTTTTGTTTATGGAATAACAGGAATATATTGATTATTACACTTATATCATACCAAAGTAAGGCTAAATAAGAATGTATTATGATTAGTAAACATCGTGTGATAAAACACTAAAATCTAGTACTGAATTTTGGATGAATATTTTATGTAACATCTTTGACTTTGCAAGATGAAAATTTTTTTTTAATATTTTGAGAAATCCATACTCATTATAAAGTTAATTTTGTTTTCTGTGGAATGTTTTCCTATAATTTTTTTTTTTAAATAAGATAGTTTAATAATATTAAGGATGAAATATTTTGCTAATAAGTAAATATATTTATAATAAATTAACCATAATGAGAAATCAAATAGTAAGATTTTATTTATCTTAAGTTTAAATAAAGATATAAGTAAACTATAAATTATTTTTTTATATAACTTAGTAGATAAAAATGTAAGATTAAAATAAGGATGTCCATTGTAAATAGTGTATGTAAATTGTTTATTTTATTTGTTGTTGTTAATAAACTATGTTAAAATTTGTTTTTTAAAATTTTTGTGTCTTGATTGTTAATTTCTCCACTTCACTGCATGAAATCACGATATATTCATAACAATTGAAACAAAAATATAATTTTGCACAAAAAGATAAATAGAGAATTATTTAAGAATTTTAAATATTTTATTGTTATTCTTTTAATTAAATAATTATAATTTTACATTGTTTTATTGGTCATAAATCAGTTATCACAATAGTATACTGAATTATATGCTATCAGTTGCCACACATCCTTTGTTTATCAGATTATCATATGCTACCACATATTTATTATGTTATTACATGAAGATAAAAGATTATATAAAATTATTTTATTATTTTGTTATGGTAATAAAAATATAACGAAAAGAAAATCTATCCAGTAGTAGTTAAACAATGAAGATATTATTATTATTATTATTATTATTATTATTATTATTATTATTATTATTATTATTATTATTATTATTATTATTATTATTATTATTATTATTATTATTATTATTATTATTATTATTATTATTATTATTATTATTATTATTATTATTATTATTATTATTATTATTATTATTATTATTATTATTATTTATTAGTTTCAGTGTAGTAGATTATGACATAAAATTCCCTTCTCATAATTTGCTACAGTATTTTTATTAACTTAGAATAAAGTTTATGAACCTGAGATTATTTTATTGAGCTAGATTATTACAAATAGAAGATTAAGACTTAATTATTAATTTAATCTTAGTGAGTAGAAGTTATTAAAGTCGTAAGAATACTATGAGTTGTTATTTAAAATAGTAAGGGGGGATAGTGTTCTTATGCCTTTGAGGTAGTATCCTGTGGGATATTGGCTCAATGTAATCTATCTTGTCACCTATATTTTCACTTCAAGTCTCATAAAAATATTAAATATTTATTTAATTTATTTGTATAAACTGAACCTCATTCGTATTTTAAATTTGAGCTAGTGAAACATTTTAATTTTAATGCTAAATATTTTATTTATTAATTATTAACTGAGCTAGAACCCGTTTTATTTCATATCATATCTTATTTGGAAGTGAGGATGCACAAGACAAGGTTAGATCTTGGAGCCAGCAATGTGATGGTCGGAGTATTAAAATGGGGAGAGTATAATGGACTTACATGACATGGGGAAGTCTCGGTTAGATTTTGCTTGTCCATCGTGGCTGCACGATGTGTAGTTGGGACTACAATCGATAGGTCAGATTGTGGTACCCAAATATGTAGGCTACGAGATATATTAGGAAAGTAGTTAAGAATATACAATACAATAGTTAGTATTAGAATTTGTTCGTGTAACTTTGAAGATTATTGATAGGTATATCTTACAGAAGATAGATAATTTAATATTTTATTATAGCAATAATTATTTAGGATTTGATTATTATAGTGAACTAAGTGCTTATTACTAAAAATATTGCAATTTTATGTGGTAGATGATTTGATTGCTTAAAAATAGTACTATATTGTTGTAAAACAATTAGCAAATAAAATTTTAAAATATGCATATATGGCTTACGATTATTTTATTACATATTATGACCATGTCAATTATTGAAATATTAACGATATATTTTGAAAATATTTTATTATGTGCAAAATATCTGTGAATCATGCATGTGGGAAAATAATGTTGTGACACATAATTTTAATCGTTATTGTTACTGTAATTAATTAGAATTAGTTTGTATAAGGATATAAAAAAAAGTATTATCTATAGTTTTTTGTGGGTGATGGTTAGATGGGGATAAAAGAAACTGGTAAGGAACTATTTTTATGAAACATTAATAGTAATATATTGTTTAAATATTGAGTTTTTAAAAAACATATTTGTAAAAAAAATGAATAATCAATATAATACTTTAGAGAGTGAAATATATGAGTTTATTGTCGATGAAAGTTGTGAGGAGGAACGAGAAATAGAAAACTTAATCGAAATGGAAACAGTTGTAGATAGTGTCCACATTATAGATAGTAAGAGAAAAAAAGTGGAGGAAGAGGTTATGGAAATTAAAACAGTGGAAGAAAAGATAATAGTGCCTAAAAAGGAGGTAGAGAACTCCCAAATATCTCAAATGTTATTGATGATGAAGAAGATGAAAGAAGATAATAGAAAAATTAGAGAGGATACAAAAGCTCTTAATGAAAATATGAATAAAATTAGAGAAGATAGTAATATAAAGTTTAATGTTCTTAATGAAAATATGATTAAAAATAGAGAGGATACAAAAGCTCTTAATGAAAATATGAGTAAAAATATTGAGTCTCTTAATGAAAACCTAAATAAAACAAATATAAGATTAGAATCTCCTAGTGAAAATGTGGACAAAAATAATAATGAAATCAGAACTTGTGTAGAAAGTATGAATCAAAAACTTAATGAAACCTGTAAAACTGTAGAAGATTTTAAGGTGGAAGTACATGATAAATTTAATAATTTGGATTTAAAATTTGATAACAATGAAAAGGTTATTGATTCTTTAAAGGAAGAAATAATGCAGATAGAAGACAGAAATCAAAAATTATTGAAGATAAAATTTTCTGAATTTTCAGAAAGAGCAGTAAAAATTTTAAAACTCAAATAGAAGAATCTATTGTCCGATGTCAACTAAATAATAGTAATTTAGATCAGAAAATAGAGAGTTATAATTTAAGTGTAAAGAGTGAAATCTATGAAGTAAAGAGTAATATAAATCATATTAATGAAGAAATTAAAATTGTTAAGGAAGAGGTAGTTCAGACTAAAATAAGTATCAAAGAGGAAGTTCAAAAAGAAGTAATGGGAAAATTAAAAGATTTAGGGATACAAAACTTTGAAGGAAAGATAGTAAGAAAGTATCTCATGAAATAAGTAGTAAATCTGTTGAAATAATTAGTACAGATTTGAAAAGGAATCAAGAGTCTATTAATTTAGTTAGAGACAAAGAAATTGTAGAGATGGTAAATAAGGAAAATCCACAATTCATTGAGATAGTTAATAAAGATATTAACTTATGTAGTAATTTGACAGCAGAAAACATATATTCTGTTAAATTAGGAGATAAAGATAGATATAATGATGTATCATTTGTTAAGATATCAGATGACGAATTTAAAAAAAAAGAGTCTTATATTAAATTAGCTAGTAAAGAAACCAAGTTATTTGTTGAAAAAACTATTATAGATACTGAAATGATTTATGAAGAAAAGGAGATTCATAAAAAGTCTATTGACATAGTTGATAGTAAGAATGAATTATCTAAAATAATATTGAAAAATCCCAAAGAATATTTTAAATTGACTAATGAAGTGATAAGAATGAGTAAATCCTATGAAAGTGTAGTTGGTGAAACAACTATAGATCAACTTAAAAGTTTTAAAAAGTATTATAGTGATGACAAAAGATTTGGTAAATTTACAGAGATAAAGTCAAACTCTTTAGAACAAAAGTATTTAAAGTTGTTGTAACATGAGTTACCAAAAATTATTGATAAAAGTAGTAATAAATTTAAAAATAAAATGCAAGATGTGATACCTAAATGTAGTGTTAATGATAGAAATATCCGTTTACAATTTGATATTTCTAAAGAAATATTGTTTAAAGGAATTAGAAACTTGATACCTAATAGTGAATATATAGAAGAAAAATTCAATCAGAATAAAGATATAAGCAAGATAAAAGTAAGACTTAAATGTTTAAAGCACGAGAAATTCATGACAGATTTTCTTAAGAATAATCTTAATAAAGGAAAGAAGATAGGAAAAGCTAAGGTGAGACTTAAGGAAGTCGAGAGAGAATTAAAGTTTAGATTTAGAAAATAAAATACCTAACGATTAAGACAAATAATTCCTAGATAAGATGTATATTTAAAAAATATATTATAGCCTTATTTTTTACAGAACAAATATAAAATTTTAAAATCTCATAACCTAATTAATCATTCAAAAGGATAAAGATGTGTAGAAAAAAAAATAGTATTTCTAGTTCAGATTCTGAGTGTAATGTCCAAATATTTTATAAGTTTGTAATAAACGCAGTATATTCGTTTATATTTCAGTAGTATAAGATAGAATTTGGTTATAGCAAATGATAAAGATATTAAGTGTCAATGAATAGAGAAATGATAAGATAGATGTTTAATTTAAAATTTTTATTCGAAGGAGGAGGTTATGTGTCCATTTCTATAGGCCAATAATAGTCCATCTCAGTCAATTACTAAAAATTTTAAATTTTAGAATATATTATTTTAATATGTTAATTATAGTTTGTCAATTATAATATAAAGTACAATTTAAAGCTAAAGAAAATACCTAGTATATAAAATTAAAACGAATCATTAAAAAATAGTTAAATAAAGCTTAAAATATTGTTGTATATGGTTGTAAAAGCTGGCCATATTAAATAACACAGCTATAAATATTAAAAGTATATTTAATAAATTCGATTTTAATAGTTTAAAACAGATAAGTTAATAAATACATTGTTTAAATTTATAATCATATTTAATAGTCAAAATTAATATAATATATTTTAAAAATAAACTTTATGATGGTGAGAATTGTATTTAATTCTATATTTTCTAAATTGTTCTTCCAAATTTTATAATTATATTATTAAATATAATAAGTGTAGCAATTTTAGTAGTCTAGGCAGAGAAATAGATTGAAAATCGTCTGTCAAAGTTATTAATCATAATGACTTGTATACTATATACTTTCACACACATGCTTGTTTGTATTTAAAGTAACAAAGTTTAAAATATTTTAAAAGTTATATTATATAATTGGATAGAATTATTGCCTATCATAAAAGCAAATAATAATAAATATTAATTTAACCATGTATAACATGCTTAAATGATGTAATAAAGATGAATACAGTTAATAAAAAAAAATTAAAAATTTTGTTTAAATAAAACTAGATAAATGGAATATTAAGAATGTAATAGGCTATTAAAGTTATTTTAAAAGTTATTTTAAATGATTAAATAATTTTGATAAAGTAATAATCAATCTGAAAGTAATATTTAAAATAATATTTTGAGTTATTACATCATAAATTTTTAATCTCAAATATAATTCTGTAAAACTAAAAATATATGTAAATGTGTTCTCAAGTTAAAGTAATAATCAACCAATCAAATGAGGTATTCTTACAGACTATAAATATGAATTGCACAGGGGTATAGAGAAAGATTAATAATGTATTGAATCCAGAGAAAGGTAAATTACAGCTATCAAAGAGATAGTACTTTAAAATGTTTATTTTAGTCAATTTTTAATACTTTCTTATAGTTTTATTTGCAAAACACTAATTGATATTTTTAGAAGAATTTTGCAAAAGAGAGTTAAATAAAAAAAAAAATATATATATATATATATATATATATATATATATATATATATATATATATATTTGGGAACTTTGTGAAAATTATTTTCTAATTTATAAAAGTTACTTGCCAGCATTATTTTATCTGAAATTTGACCTAAACTTCACAATGAAAAATGGATATACTACGAAATAAAATATGTTTAAATTATAATACCGCTTTATTTATTCTCAACCGGAGGACTGTTCTAACTCATAAAAGAACAATATGGACATTATGCTGGAAGCTTAAACAGAAAACTATTTGTCGTCTAAAAAAATTTTGTGACGCATTATTTATAAGCTAATCCAGGAGTTTTTTTTTAAAAAAAGAATAAGATATTTATATCGTATGAGTTATCATAAAATATAATGAAAGAAATAGAATGTTTAGTTCTTTTTGAAGGAAAACATTTTTTTTAAATATATATTTTACAAGAAGTAAAAAGAACTTATTAAAAAATAAAACCTATATAAAAAAATGAACATATAGTAGATAAATAAAGATGGATCCATGAAAATACATATATTATGTAAAACTTTACCAGATAACTTAAGTTAAATTGAACAGAGTGATGCATCAGAGAATATTGAATAAACTTTGTGGGAATAATTCTTTAATATTACAGTTTAATAATTTTCATTCTGAACAGTAAAAACAGGATTATTTTCTATAAATTTTACTAAATGGATTAATAATTATTTTAATTTTGAAACTTTAACGCATTTGGAGGAGAACATTTTAAAACTCTAGAGAAAATAATAAACATTTTTGGATTTTATCATGAACTATCGTCAAGTGAAGACGTAATTATAGTTTAAAATTTTTATTTTACTAATTTAGTTAAATGTAAATTTTTCTATTTATAAGATTAGGAAAACATAAAACATTAATTTGTTAATAACATAAAATTTATAATATAATCTCATAATTTAGATAAGAATATTTTTAAATAAAATGTATGAATGTGTCTTTTCGTTTATGTAGGCAATGTTTTTCTATATCCAGTGGATGGAAGAAACCTACTAAAAATGATGACCAGATAAAAAGGGTTATTTGGTAATAATAATAACTATTAATAATTTATAATGTATATTTTTGTTTTCTTTAGATCATCTATGAATCTAAAAATGAAGTGTAAAAGTTTTAATTATATGTAACGCATTTTCATACAACATTTAAAAAAAAAACATTATGAGATAGGATTGATTTGAAAATATGCATACGACGATTATTATTTTTTATATATTAGTGATATAATCCAACATAATAACAAATAATTAGGTGATTCTTTTAGAACTTTCATGTTATTGGATATTCAAATATTGTCTAAGTAGATTGTATATGATTAAACATATAGAATAATGAAGTAAGCAAACTTTTCTTATAGAACAGTGAAATTGTTTTAAACTATCAATGAATTTTATTTATTGTTTTGTAAATGCAGATAGTTATTTATCGATGTAAGATGTAGAAAAATGTTGAGAAATAATGTTGAGATAGTGGCTTGGAAGTACTATAGTTAGCAGGAAACCAAGATGATGTATTTTTTTAAAAAATAGGATATGATAAGGAATAGAAATAATATTTAGTCTTTATGTGGTTATCAGCATAGTTAACAAAGCCCTATGACTGATACACATTTTATTTTGACAGTGTTTTATGTTTCTTTAAATATTTGATGTTCTAATAAAGCTGAAGAAATAGCTTTAACATCGTTCATGTATTAGAGGTTATTAGACAGGTAAAGGTCATACCTCTTTCTTGTAATTCACTGTGCCATGATTTTTGAGATATATTATGAGTGATACTCTAGCTTTCTTCCTTAAATCCTATGCATCTATTTTGCTATCTTTATTTCATGTAACTGCATCGTTTCAGTAAGATATTTTGAAACAAAATGATAAATAATTTAGAACTTAGGTTATGCTATCGTTTTGTATAAGATTTGTTTATTTGCTTAAAAGGAATAGAATTTTATAACTTAAAATTGAATGTCCAATGAATCCTAAAGGAAAGGAAAGAATCATAGAAGATATTTTTGAATTTATTTCGAAAATGACATATAAATTTTGGAATAGAGTATCTAAACAAGATGTTTTCTTTAAAATGTTAATTATTTTTGAATGCTCTATTATTATTTTTTTAAAGAGAAAAATAAGTATTGCATATTTTTAAAATACAATAATATACAATAAATGTAGGGAAAATGCATAGTATATTTTTTTTTGTTTATGGAATAACAGGAATATATTGATTATTACACTTATATCATACTAAAATAAGGCTAAATAAGAATGTATTATGATTAGTAAAACTTCACGTGATAAAACACTAAAATCTAGTACTGAATTTTGGATGAATATTTTATGTAACATCTTTGACTTTGCAAGATGAAAATTTTTTTTAATATTTTGAGAAATCCATACTCATTATAAAGTTAATTTTGTTTTCTGTGGAATGTTTTCCTATGAATTTTTTTTTAAAAAATAAGATAGTTTAATAATATTAAGGATGAAATATTTTGCTAATAAGTAAATATATTTATAATAAGTTAACCATAATGAGAAATCAAATAGTAACATTTTATTTGTCTTAAGTTTAAATAAAGATATAAGTAAACTATAAATTATTTTTTTATATAACTTAGTAGATAAAAATGTAAGATTAAAATAAGGATATCCATTGTAAATAGTGTACATAAATTGTTTATTTTATTTGTTGTTGTTAATAAACTATGTTAAAATTTGTTTTTCAAAATTTTTGTGTCTTGATTGTTTATTTCTCCACTTCACTGCATGAAATCACAATATATTCATAACAATTGAAACAAAAATATAATTTTGCACAAAAAGATAAATAGAGAATTATTTAAGAATTTTAAATATTTTATTGTTATTCTTTTAATTAAATAATTATAATTTTACATTGTTTTATTGGTCATAAATCAGTTATCACAATAGTATACTGAATTATATGCTATCAGTTGCCACACATCCTTTGTTTATCAGATTATCATATGCTACCACATATTTATTATGTTATTACATGAAGATAAAAGATTATATAAAATTATTTTATTATTTTGTTATGGTAATAAAAATATAACAAAAAGAATAGATATCCAGTAGTAGTTAAACAATGAAGAATATTATTATTATTATTATTATTATTATTATTATTATTATTATTATTATTATTATTATTATTATTATTATTATTATTATTATTATTATTATTATTATTATTATTATTATTATTATTATTATTATTATTATTATTATTATTATTATTATTATTATTATTATTATTATTATTATTATTATTATTATTATTATTATTATTATTATTATTATTATTTATTATTATTATTAGTTTCAGTGTAGTAGATTATGACATAAAATTCTCTTCTCAAATTTTGCTACAGTATTTTTATTGACTTAGAATAAACTTTATGAACCTGAGATTATTTTATTGAGCTAGATTATTACAAATAGAAGATTAAGACTTAATTATTAATTTAATCTTAGTGAGTAGAAGTTATTAAAGTTGTAAGAATACTATGAGTTTGTTATTTGAAATAGTAAGGGGAGGTAGTGTTCTTACACCATTGAGGTAGTATCCTGTCGGATATTGGCTCTATGTCATCTATCTTGTCACATGTATTTTTACTTCAAGTCTCATGAAAATATTAAATATTTATTTAATGTTTTTTTATAAACTGAACCTTATTCGTATTTTAAATTTGAGCTAGTGAAACATTTTAATTTTAATGCTGAATATTTTATTTATTAATTATTAACTGAGCTAGAACCCATTTTATTTCATATCATATCTTATCTGGAAGTGAGGATGCACAAGACAAGGTTAGAATATATATATATATATATATATATATATATATATATATATATATATATATATATATATATATATATATATATATATATATATATATATATATATATATATATATATATATATATATATATATATAATGGGCATACATGCTGTTACATTATTATAATAAGTAAAATTACAAATTAAAAATTAAAAGTTCATAAATAAAAACTTCTTTTTTAAGAATTAAAAATTGAAAATTAAAAGTCATCTAAACTTGTACATATATAAAATTGCACAGATGGAAAAATACTAAAAGAATACATTATCAAAAAAGAAAAAAAGGATTTTAATACTAAATTTTCAACAAAAACAAAGATTTAAAGATAAAAATATATATATATTTAAAAATATACAAAAAATAATTAATTCTATTATAATAAGCTAAAGATTAGCCTTTCAAGCTAACGCACATGCCCTTTTTACAAATGTTAATAATAATAAATGAATATTTTCATTTCCATCATAAGATAATGTCTTTGTGAATGAATAAATGAATCCACTTATTTATTTAACCCAAATGCTTATATATAGCAAATATTAAGTACTGGATATGAAAGCATGAGGATAAATCAATCACTTTAAAATTACTGTTTACTATATATGAATCAATAAATGAGACATTTATTTATATAGCAATATGTTTATAAATTATAATAAACTAAAGATTAGCCTTTCAAGCTAACATACATGTGTTTTTATGAATGTTAATAATAGTAAATGAATATTTTCTTTTCCAACACAAGATAAAGTCTTTGCAAACGAATAAATGAATCCACTTATTCATTCAGCCCAAGTGCTTATATATGGGCCAATATTAAGTACTGGATATGAAAGTGTGAGGATAAATCAATCACTTTAAATAATTATTAACATTCATAAAAAGCACATGTACGTTATCTTGAAAGGCTAATCTTTAGTTTATTACAATTTATAAACATAGCACTATATAAATAAATGCCTCGTTTACATATGTTTCATTTCATTTAAAAGTGATGTTTTGTAATTTCTAGATAATTTTGTTGACATCATTCATTCAGACATAGTAAACAGTAATTTAGAGTGATATTTATCCTCACACTTTCATATCCAGTACTTACGATTTGCCCATATATAAGCATGTGGGTTAAATGAATAAGTGGTTTCATTTATTCATTTGCAAAGACTTTATCTTGTGTTTGAAATGAAAGTATTCATTTATTATAAGTAACATTCATAAAAAGCACATGTATGTTTGCTTGAAAGGCTAATCTTTAGTTTATTACAATTTATAAACATAGTGTTATATAAATAAATGCCTCATTTAATTCTATTGTGTTAAAAGACTTTGGAAATGATTATTTTTTAATTAGTCAAAATTAACTAATCTTTGGTCATCTCAACATTTATAATTAAAGGTCAGATAGGAGATAGCAATAAGAAGTGAGTAGCCAATAAAAAATCCCTCAAAAAAACATACCACAGTAAAAAAATCATCAACATCATCATGATGTCACATCTGCAATTTTAATATAAAAAAGAAAAGATTTGAAATAATTGATTATGTGTGCTATATGTGTTAAGTTCAGAAAGTTGAAGGAGAAGTGATTGAAAAAACACACTTTCAATCCCTTCAGTTTTTTTAAAAGAATAAATGAAATATTGTTTTCCTAGATTATGGACTCCAGAACATCAGGGTCCTGCAATAAAAGCTTGTAAAGAACTATACTAACTACAGCAAAGGACCTACAGAATTAGAAACATCATTGGATCCCAACTACAAGCTACTAGAAAGTATGGCCTTATTTTCTTTTTAAACCGTGAGAACTCTATAATTAATGAACGTTAACTACAAAACTTTCCCAGTATTTAAATAGAAATAGAAATCCCTATCTGACCAAACTAAATCATTTATTAATAATAATTTTTATTGAATTTTTTTTTTAAATGATTTCCATTAATTTATTTTTTTCCTGTTCTTTTAAGTGTTTATTATGATTTATTTTCTGTTAAGCTAAACATTTTATAAAAGTTAAATTTAAGTTGGCCATGAATGGCTGCATAGATTCTTAAAGTTATATTAGTTTAAGAGATGGTAAATCTTAGGTTACTTGTTTCACAGTTAAATTGGGTCAATGGAATGGATATATTGGTGTAATTAGTAAAGTAGCATATAGATCTGCTACAGGCGGGATCACATTATCTGCCACACTTGGGCAAAATAAGTCCCATTTTCTAATAACCATCAGAAGCAGATGGTATTCCCTACCCCTTTGATCACCCTTTTAGCCTTTGGAGTGGGATAGTAAGATGAAAAAAAGAACAGCAATCCCTTTCTATGGAGTTTTCTTTTTTTATTGTTCTTCTCACCAGACAGACAAAGTATTCCTGTACTGGATGAGAGGCATTTCTTCTCAATAACCATGCTATTCAGATGTATATTTCTGACAGTATGGTATTGTTCTGTTGTATTCATGATGCATTGAATACATTGATATATCAGATAGATTGGCATTAGTTTGATTGCGGATTTTTGGCCTACGGTTAAATAAGGGATATAGAATATTTTATTTTTTTAGTGCAATCTATGTAGTCTATCCATACTCGACACTTAATCAAAAGTTAAAATGTAAATCAAATTATAAAGTAAACATTATACTAAAATAATTCTAAATTTTATATATGTGTAAAATAAATGTTTCTGTGTATTGTTCATCTGGAAGTGGTTTATTCTTATTTTTTATTATTTTTCTTTCTTTAAAAATAAAGTATACATTATCTTTGCTGCTCCACGAGCTAATGACTAGGGCTAACAGTCTAATATAAAATAAAATTTTGATCTTAATAATAAGTATCTGCCTACAATATAAATTTTCCAGGTTAGAATGGCCTGGTGGCACCCTGTACAGCAGATATGTAAGCCACACAACTCCCCGACCATCATAATATATATTTATATTCAAACAAATCTATTCAACACAGTATTTAAATTTTTAATAAAATATATTCTTTACTGAAAGTACTTTTGATTGTTTTAATGACAATCTTTATCAACCATTAATTACTATCAATCTACACAAAACAAAAACTTATATTACTCATCACTCAATTCATTCAAATTTCCTATAATTCTGTTATCATTACATTAGCTGATTGTATATTAATTAAACCACCTCCATTTCTAGATATTATCATTGCCTCCTTATATTTTGATTTTCATTACATCTTTCAATTTGAATAACTTTCACATCTCTATGATCAAATTTAAAACTATAATTACACACTTATTATGATCAAACATAACATACCAACTGAAGTTACATTTTCTTTCTGTACACATTTATACAATATCTTATGATCATTATATTTTTTTTTGTAATGTGCACTTTGATTCCTTATATGTTTCATTCCACAATCACCTATCAACTTATATATAACAGGATTTAGTTCAAACTTTCATTCCATAATCACACACACACACACACACACACGCACACACACACACACACACACACATATATATATATATATATATATATATATATATATATATATATATATATATATATATATATATATATATAAGTTGATTTGTGATTGTGGAATGAAACATATAGGGAAATCAAAGTGTACATTACAAAAAAGATATAATGATCATAAGATTTTGTATAAAACCTTAAAACATGACATGAATG
This sequence comes from Epiperipatus broadwayi, assembly GCA_028023455.1. NCBI lineage: Eukaryota > Metazoa > Onychophora > Udeonychophora > Euonychophora > Peripatidae > Epiperipatus > Epiperipatus broadwayi. The sequence goes on along the minus strand of JAQFVV010006322.1, from coordinate 663,556 downwards.
GCACTACTGTATGGAGTGAGTTTTGCTTATTATGATATTGTATAATCATGTACAGAAAAAAAAATGTAACTTCAGTAGGTATTAAGACACCATCAGTTATTTTTGATCATAATAGAGTGTGTAATTATGTTTTTAAATGTGATAATAGTAATATGAAAGTTAATCAAATTGAAAGATGTAATGAAAAATCAAAAATTAAGGAGGCAATAATAATATCTAGAAATGGAGATAGGGTAATGAATATACAATCAGCTAATATAAAGACAACAGAATTATGGGAAATTTGAATGAATTGAATGATGGGTTATATAAGTTTTTGTTTTGTGTATTTGTAATAATTAATAGTTGATAAAGATTGTCATTAATACAATAGAACTTAAATAATGTATTTTATTTAAAATTTGAATACTGTGTTTAATAGATTTATTTGAATTATTCAACCATGTTTACACTGTCAATCCAAATGAATACAAAACAACCATTATTATATAGATAAAAAAAAGAACCTCAATTTTAATTCCCGTTTGAGATCTTTTTAAATAGACTGTATTACAGGCAGTGATAAATATTTGTTCAAAAATACAAGCCTGTTAAATTGTTTACAAAACATCAATTTAGAGTACTTAAACTCAACAATGGCATGACAGAGAAAAAAATTATTATAGTAGATATGTTGCAAACAAACTACTCTACTATAATAATATGCATACTAAGCCAAGTGGTCAATTGGTAATCACAACATTATATATAATGAAATTATTCATTTTCAAATGGTATTTATTCTATCTAGCTAAATCTTGTCCACTATTATAAAGAAATATCTAAATATGTATATAAAACAAAATAACACTTTTTATCTATGTATGTTTCTTTAATTACATATTAATTCTGCCAGTGATAAATATCAGGGCAAATATAGAAATCACTTTAAATACAATGATTCTTTAGTATAGTCAGAAATAGAAAGTTAATTTTATTTAAATATTTCTACCAATTTGACCTTAAATGTTATTGGCAAGGCTTGACTGGATAAAACTTTTGGTGATTGTATTTTAAGTAATAACCTGTTTTTCTGATGTAAAATGTTTCATAAAATTAATCAAGACTAATTAAAGTATACTTTTATTATTTTCTGATGTCATTAGTATCTGCAAACTATTATTAATATTTTCTCACTTCCAGTATGTTTAAATCTTTTATATGTACTTGAAAAATGCACTTTAATTTTGTATTGATAAATAATTCAGGCTTGATTTGGGTTCAAAAGATCTGGTATGTCCTAAATGTCGTTTGATAGCTAATTTGATTATATATAGAAGTAAGTAAAACTATTGCCATGTTTGGCTATATACATTCAGTATACTGAATGTTTTCTATAGTAAATAAAGATTTGAACTTAGGATTTTCCGTCAATATTCATTATCCCTCCATCTCAAACTATATATATATATATGATCACTAGATGGAGTTTTACCAATAGCTCCTAACAAGCTTTTGTTTACATAAACGCCAAGAGAGCTATTGACTTCTATCTTTTGGCGTATATGTAAACAAAAGCGTGTGATGAAATGTGATGTGATGTATTATGGCTTCTCCTTAAACGAAGTCAAGAATACCTCGGCAATTATGCCCAGATAAACCTGTTAGCCACTTTATTTTACATTCCCCACTCTAAATTTACCCATAATCTGCTCTATCCCATTTCCACAACCTAATCTTTGTCAACTCTATAACCTTTATATCTAAATCCCCTTATCTTTTCCCAAACTCAGCATAAAAGCCAATAATGCACTTTCTGTATAATCACTCTTTTCATATTTATTTGTCCACAACTTTATTATATGTACCCTTTCTGTTTTCAAACATTTAGATTCAATTAACAAATGCCTAATATTTTCTTTTCCTTCCTTACATACATAATTTACAAAATAAATCAACCATATTTTTTCATTCACATGTATATTCTTTTGTAGCTAAAGATCCCGTTTGAGCCTTAAACAATAAACTGCTTTCCTTACTATTATCATATATGAACTCACACCTAATATTCTGTTTTTTTTTTTATATATATATATATATATATATATATATATATATATATATATATATATATATATATATATATATATATATATATATATATATATATATATATATATATATATATAAACTCTTTTTACTCTCCATACTATTTCTCCATCTCTCTAACTCCCTAGTCTTTATTAATAAATTTATTCTTTTATCCCATTCCTTACTACTATAACACTCAATAATCATCTTAACACAATCATCCCAACTTTTGTACAAATATATTGATATAAATTATTTATCCAAATCTTTTGCATACCACATTATCTTTCTCACCTATCTTGTTACCTGCCCTTTATTCATAACCCAATTAAATACTATTTTAGCTATTCTTTTATTATCCATAAACTGCAATCTACCAAAAATTTTCATTTTACTTTTTGCATCTCTCATATGAAAACTTGACCATCCCATTTCTCCTTGAATTGCCTCCCTTGCTATCCATACTTCGGCATACAATGCATGTCTTCCTACTTCCCTTTGAGCTTTTTCTAAATAATATACTATCTTTTTACTAACATATAATGCATCATTACCATATGTTAACCCTGCTACTGCAACTCCTTTCCATATAATTCTAGCTACATCATATTTATTATATGAAAATACTGTTAATTTCTTTATCAATCCCTTTCTTTTCTTTGCTTCATTTATCAATTTTTTCTCCCATTCATCCAAATAATTTTTCTGATTACTTAAAATAATTCCCAAATAACTATATCTATTCACCATCTATTGATCATAAAATGAAAGTTAAAAACAAGTTGCGAAATTTATAACACGTTTTGTTTATCATATATATAATATTTTGCATTATTTTGTGAATTTATATATTATTATGTAAAACTATAGCTATAGTAATAAGCCAAGATATATTTAGAATTATTATTATTATTTTATTTTCAGATATAACTTCATCTATATAGTTTGGTAAATATCGCATTGCATTGAGTTATCAAAACATTGTTTACAGTTTAAAATCATGAAACAGTTATAGTATTACTTTCGTTACTAAAGCTTTTCATTAGTGAAAAGAAAATTGTATATAAAATATATGAACTCAAAGCCGTTCCTGATTTTTACTTCAAGCTTTGAAATTTTATATTTTATTATTAATTAAATCAGAATAAACAATTAAATATCATAGAAATATGCAAAGTATAAAAAAAAAATATTGCTTGTTTTATTAGAAATACAATATCACTTAGTGCAATAACATATATATATTAAATTCAACGCACTTTAAATATATAATTTAATAATGCTGATTAACATTTAAATTGTAGTGAAATGCAAATAAACGCATATTATTGTTGTTGTTATTATTATCATTATTTTATTACTATTATTATTTTAACTTAAACAAGACCAATTAGCATATTTAAACAATAAACTGATAAAAAACAAAAAAAAAAGCATTATATATTATATATATATATTATATATATATATATATATATATATATATATATATATATATATATATATATATAATGCTTAATACATCAGATATATACTTGTAAACATTCAAATTCTATTATTTTCCGGCATACGTACAAAGTTCTCATTAAATCAAGAGCTTCAGTTTAGTGTAAACATTGCCCAGACAAACCTATCTCGATATATGTGTTTAAATGTATCATGAATATTTATGAAATGTTGCTTTTCATTTTTTTCATAATTTTACGTTTATTATTATTTGTTTCAATACACAAAATCTTAACTTTATTAAAGTCATAATTGCATGTTACTTTATGATCAAAAATACTGAAGGTGATACATCATCATTTCTAATATTCTCTTGTCTGTTTTTTGTACTCGTGTATATAATAACCAATGCTCCTTTGATCTTTTCTCCAATGTACACTGACATTCACTTATATATGCCTTTCAACAAACACACAGCCATTTATATATTACATATCATTGACTTAATATACTACATCTATTTTTTTGATTTATTTATCAATTTATTTAAATTAGGAGTAGTATAAATTGTGACTCAACATATATTTTTATATGTCTGTTTTATAAATTTCACTTGTTCATTACAAATAAATGATATTGATACCCAAGTATATTTCATTTTATCAATATCTATAGCACTTAAAATATTAATATTATTATTAAACTTAGTAACAATATTATAAATTAATTTACAATCATATCCAATATTTAACAAATCCATAGTAAATACATTTATGTTACTTATTTTATCAGAATTATATTTACATAACTTATTATTCGTAAATAAAAATGATTTTAAACCAGATAATTTATGTATTATTGGCACATTTGAATACCAAGGAATATATCCTCTTTTTTCAATATCTTTTATTACCATACAATAATCTAATTTATTTTATTACAAGTAACTTTAATATCCTAATATTGAATTGGAATTTTTTGTTCATAATATTTACTCCATTTTAACACTTCTAATCTATTTAATTCATTATATAACAAATTTATGACATCGAAACTTCCACAAAAAAAAATATCATCAACATACCTGTAATGAATTTTAATACCTTGAAAATATATATTATTATTAAGAATTATATCTTCATATCTTGATATTACAAAACTACATATTTGTTAAACTATAGGAAGACCCTTAGGCCATCCATTATCCATTTATTAACAATTTTTATTAAATATAGCATATATTTTTTTATCAATAAAATATAATACATCATTTACAAATTTTCCTTTTTTAACATCAAAGCATCTAATATAATTTTTATAGATTTTAATCTATCAATTGAACCATACATCTCACATATATCAAATGTACAAATACTATCATTTTCATTAATATTAATATTATGTACAAATATCCACACTAAAATCCAAATCAATGTAATATAATCCATGGAAAAGATGTTAAAATTCTTTAAGACAAAATGTTTATTCAATCCTTTCTGAAATTTTATCCAAAAGATTTAATCCATGTTGAATAATAGTTTTAAAAATCAATTTTTAAAAAAATAATGCTTACATAAGTTTTGGCCATTGTAGAAACAAATATTTATCATGTTGTATATGATTATATAATGTTCACATTTTCAATGATAAATTATTATATCAGATATCATATTATAAAGTATTATTTTAAATACATATACTAGTAGACATTATATAAATTTATATATTTATTTTATGTTTTCTGTAGCACATATTTAGTCAGAAATTCAGGTAATTACCTCATTCTTTTATTAATAATATTTTTATTTAATTTTATCTTTTAGCCATATATTGTTTAGGTATAAATAATTGTATCAGTTTATCAGTATTAGAAGAATAACTTAAATCCATTTGTAAAAATGAATTCAGTTTCATTACTTCCAAATAAATCATACTATAATTTAATCCATTATCGATTTTAATAACTAATAATTTTCAAACATATAAACAATGTTTGAAATACGATTTACCTTTTTAAATTTGTCTCAAAAACCATTGCTTTCAATTATAAATTCATTTGACTTTTTTTAAAGACAACATCTAATAAAGTCTATAATATTAATTGTATTATAAAACAAAACATGCATCCACCACTCCATCAGACATTCAATGTGTAATTGTAAAATATAAACGCAGAGTCTTAATTGTCTCCTCTTAGAAATATTAACTTTTAAAATAATTTTTTTTATAAATTCCCAGTTTCTTTCTTTCATTTCAAATAAATTCACTGCATTATAATCTATAAATTATTTGTAATTAAACAGTCATTCTTTTCAAGTATACAATTAATAAAGCTTACATATTTCTTATGTAATTTTACTTCTGGTATGTTGTAATAATTCTTCTGGCAATTGATTTTCATATTTTGATATATCCAAATAGTCATTATCATATTCTACATAATTTGGAATATATTAAGTTAAATTCAAGTAGACAAAAACTGATAAGAAAACTTTGATATTTAATGATACATATAAAATACAACTATTGTAACAAAAAAATTCCACTCGACTTTTTAAATAAAAAAAAAAAAAAAATTATCACTGTAAAATTTGTAGATTGTAGAAAAACAATTGAGAAGTGAAATATAAATAATATAAGAAGTGATGGTAGAAGTAAAGATGTGTCTATACAGACATCAACCTTAGTATTTATACCTATCTAATCTCATCATTTCATTGGTCAATACTGCTTGAACAAAATTACTAATTTACATATTTGCACAAAATGATTTTTAAAAATTAAGTTTTAAAAACTATGAGACATCAATATTAAATAATTTTCAACTAATTTAATACATCAATTATTAAATATTTTCACCTAAAATGTAATATTCCTTTTTAAATAATATTAAAACATTGTAATGACTTTGAATTAATTTTCAAATAAATTATTACAACTAACTAAAAATAAGAACAATTTTGTAATATTACTTTTCAAATATTATTTTTAGTCTGATGATTTTGCTACATTCTTTTGTATCAAACCTTAATAAACAAGCTAAATTAAAGTTTTATTTCCCTAACTTTTGGAAAGCACACATAGTTACACACAACTTAGTCATGTGATACTTTCAGCACTCTTTTAAAATAATATAAAATTAAATTTGACAATTTAAATAATATTTTAAGCAAAATTAATTATTTAAAACACATAATATAAACTATTTACTACTAATTTAAACTTAACCTATCATAGCAGTATTTTTAAAGCTAGAGTAAGTAAAAAATAATATATTTTAAATATTTTATTATATCATTTTGGTATTAAATTCACCTGAAAATGAGCCCTAACTCTCAAATCTACCTTTATAAACTCCTATCTACTGGATGTGAACCCTTAGTTTTCAGAACATAAAAAATATTTAATAAAAGTACTTAAATTTATTTTTTAAAATATTACTATCTCCTAAACTAAATTTACTATTTGCACCAATGGTAAAGGATACAATTTATATAAAAAAAAATTAAAGTAAAATCTTTTATAAAAATTATTCATCAGTTTTTTCATCTTTTGGTCAGAGTCTTATCAAACATGTAATAAGTACTTCATTCATAAATAAAATTAGTGCTTATAATGATTTAAAATATTAATTAAAGTGTCAAAAACAATTATCACAGCCAATGTTTATAATAAGTAATGATTTTAAAGAAAAAAGAAAATAGACATATGCTTTCAATACCTGTTGATATCCTTTCAAAAGTTAATGGTATTATTAGCATCTTTTCATGATTCACTGCTTCATAAGTCAGTTATAATATATATTTTTAAGGCAGTACAGCAATGGATAACTTTTAACTCTTTTATTTATACATTTAAAACAATAAAAGAAAATCAATCAAAACCTGTAAACTGATTTACAATAGTGGAACAAAATGCAATCAGTTAAAATAATTTCAGTAAGAATTTCAATACAAACTAATAATTGTATCCTGGTTTGTTTTCTTTTAATAATCATCACTTTTATGAGTCTGCTCTTTGTAGTTTCTATCAAATTACGCAGTTTATCCAATACCATTCAAATAGGTAGGCAGGATATTTAAATTATTAGTGTACTTTTAATCTTAAGCCAATAAACATTACATTATCACCATTTCTTATGCTTGCTTATAACTGTTATTAAATCAGGCAAAGCTCACCGTACCTATTGCCAAGGCCAAGCCAGAAACTGGTCTGGGGATATTGGGTGAGTAGGAACTAGGTGGGTATTTTATGCATAAGTCTTCTGGCATCTGTTTATTATTCTAGTTTGCAGTCAGTGACAATACATATAGTGAGTTTTGCCTGTTTTAATACGTTTAAACTTTTATAATTAATTACTTATGGCCTTGAGCTTTTAAACCAGACTATCTATCTATACATGTAATATCTAGACTGATAATAAACCTAATTAATTGAAAATTTAATTATTACATAAAGTATTTATTTAGTTTCAATAGAATTATTTATTTATATTTTAAACTACATGTTCCCCACCCCAAATATATACCATTTGTTTTATTTCCATAGTCCTTTTTAAAATTACCTTTATTTAAAAGTACTCATTTAAAAAATATATCCTTTAATAATTCTCTTTTAAATGATCCATTTATTCAAACACATACAACAGTATGCACACACATGTATTAAATAAAACCATTACTGTAAAAGAAATAAAGTTATATCTTTACCCATTTAAAAAGTTAGTTAACTTAAAACATATTGAAATTAAAAATCATTCTAATTAATCAAATTATATTCTATATTTTTATATTGTGACTTTAAATAACTCTTACAAGAATGAACATTTTATAATGGATTATTTTAATATGATGTACTTTAAAATTAACAAACAGAGATTTTAATTGAAAAAAAAAACATATTTTGTGCAGATTGAAACAACTTTATTAACTGCCTATATTTAAAACATAACAGACATTAAATTCATTCTTATTTAGAACTAAACCATTAAGTTCAGATTTATAATCAAACGCTAAATAATCTAATGAGTATTCATTAAGGAATTAAAATTTAAATATGCTAAATAAATTATTTTAATCAATAATATAAAACGTTTAGCTAAAACTTTATAATTTAACATTAAGAAGGAAATTTATTTATTATAATCTAATCAAAAAAAATTTAACACATTTTAGAATATATAGATTTAGCTCTCAGGTAAAAATATATAATTACAATATGTGTATATATTTACATTATACCTACTGAAAAAGATGCAGCGATCAGTATCACAACTTGTACCTAATAAGATCTATGCCATGAACACAGACACTTACCAATAACAATAATGATAATCACTAAACATTACAAAGTAGAACTAAATAAAATTGAAGACGAGGAGAAACCTCAACTCATTCTTGCAAAACTTTAAAACTCTCAATATTTAAACTATAGAGCAGCAATGACACAAATAATTTATTTCTTATAATAAATTCTTTTTCAACATCTCTTTTCAAATATACTCTTACATCTCTATTTCTTCATCATTTTATTGCTATAATCTGAACCATATTTAATAAAACAATCATCTTTTATAAATCTTACTGATTTGTAATAACATTTTGTTTTTCTTTGATAACAGATATAAGTTATTATTTATACAATTATGGTATTATAATCTCAGGATTCTTCTATTATATTTTATCTGAAATTTCAATATTTTTATATGAACATGTTAATAAATGAATGGTATCCTAGGAATAGACATGAAGAGACATAACCTAATCTTCAAGTTAATGTTTTCATATTATTTAATAATAATAATAATAATAATAATAATAATAATAATAATAATAATAATAATAATAATAATAATAATAATAATAATAATAATATATAATAATAATAATAATAATAATAATAATAATAATAATAATAATAATAATAACATTATTATTATTAACAAGGCAAAACTCTCCATACAGTAGTGCCACCCTGTGCCAACCAGAGTAATCAATGGATGCCAGAAGGCTTGTATGGAGAGTTTTGCCTTGTTTATAAATAATTGTGCTAGTATAAGAAATGAAGATCATGTGATTATTATTATTATTATTATTATTATTATTATTATTATTATTATTATTATTATTATTATTATTATTATTATTATTATTATTATTATTATTATTATTATTATTATTATTATTATTATTATTATTATTATTATTTCATAAAGATAAAAATACATCAAACTCTGAATTAGGAATATTATATCTTTTAGGATAGCATTCAAATGCCAAGAATGAAAAAAAGGATGGTACTGATACATATGACTTCTCACTTGATGGAGTTGTTGCTAGCCAAAAGTTGTAGAAATTACCATTTCTCAGGCACAACTTCTCAATTGCTATCAGAAATTGAGAGATTGCAATTGAGACTTTTGACTAATAATGACATGCAGTGTGTTTTGTGATCAATTGCTCTCACAATTCCCACTTAGCCTTACATATATGTTAGGACCGATGCATGTTGTTTACCCTCTATGTAAATGCTGAAGCTTAATGTATTGCTAACATATCATGATAGGGTGTGAATAATGTTAATGATGGAAAGTGAACCAAATGTGGTTAGAAGTAATTATTTTCAAACCTAAATGAATTACTAGAAGGTCCTCCAAATTGTCACATGGTTCCCAATGTCAACCCTCACCTGTAAATGTGTTAAAATCAAGAAATGTTGCAATTGAGCATACCTCATTCTAAAGTCTTGTTCCTTGCAAGAGCTTGCCTTTGTCAAGAAAATGGCTACTTGTGAAAAACTGTATTCATTCAAGCTTTTTCTATTGCCCAATACAGAAGCATCTGCTATGGCCTTCCTGTAAGAGAAACCATTTCTCCTAACAGAAAAGACAAGTGTGTGTGGTGGGAAGATAGATCTAAAGATATGAAGGACCTACAAGATGGAATACAGAATGAGTTATTGCCATTGAAGATGTTCTGTTCATAATAATACCCGGTTCACCTGCTACCCAAAAATCAAACTCTGTTTGAAGTAATAAAATAAATGTTATTCCTAAAAAATTTAAAATACTAACATTTTGCAAAGAAATTATGTTTCCCCCCAAATAAAGTAAAACAAAGGAACAGTTACTACCAAACAAAAATAAATAGGTTATTGAGGCATTGTTAAACAACCAAAAATAAAAGTATGATTGAAGTATTCAAATTAACATTAGTGAAAAAACAGTTAACAAAGGAACATTTTGCAAAAATATTAAATTATTTGCAAGAAAATAAAACTAATCTTCAGGAACATTTCTTACAAAAAAAATATTGGTTATTTAAAAAAAAAAAGCTAAAATAAAGGAACATTTATTATAAAACCCCAAAAAAGTAATTAGTTTCAAAAATAATAAGATAATGTAATTTTAAAGAGTGGTCAGTGCATTGTTTATTTGTTAAAATGTTAAAGAAAATGTAATGGCCTAATGTTATATTGATGTGTTTTGTTGGAGGAAGAATGCCATCAAGCGAGATGAATTATCATATCTAGCAGTAACAAAAGATTTTATGACCACTAAAAATATACATCAACAACATAAATAAATTTATTAAATGGAAACACGCTAATAGCTGACCAAAAAACAATCTTACATAAGTAAATTATGGTATTAAATTATAATGATCATTAAAATAAAATAATAATGTCTTCTTTCAAAAGCCTTTTTAATATCTGAAAAATAATTATCAATTAAATATCTTAATACTTCAATTTCTGAGTATATATTGTTAATAAAAATCATTAAACTATTTACATTATACAATGTTCTGATTTCTGGTTTATATAGATTAGTGAATACCCAAACATCATAGAGACCCTACACATAATTTAACAACAAATAACATTTATTTACAATAGCAAATTTTATAACATGAATATCATATAAGTTTCTTACAAAAAATAAAAAAAAATAAAAACAAAATAGTAACAACAGTCTAATGCAATTTCCTACTTGAAAATACTTTACAATTTCTTAATTTTATCCAATGAAATGACTGAATTGAATATCATTGCCCTATGATGGTTTTATGTGGAAAAGGATATTTGGCCAATAAGTAATTATTACAAGAATTTTCATCCTTCAATTTATCGCTTTTATTAATAAAATATTATGTGCCTTTAAATTATGAGAACGTTACAAATTTATTAACAAATTTATGGTATATGCATTATATTTTTCTGCATATAATATAGGTTCTAAACAATTCTTTAATTTTACATTTTATAGTTTTTACCCAATATATATATAACTTCTTAATTACATGTTTTTTAATTCACGTGATTTTAACTAACTTTTTAAATTATTCTCAGAGTTTATACAAAAAACACACACATACTACACACTTTGCTACTTATTCCAACAATGACTAAACGTAAATGATCTTTATAACTCACCAATCCAGTGATGACATGCTTATGGATGACAATGATCATGATGCATAATGCTTAATTAGGATAAATCATATAAATTTATAAATTTGAATAAGTCATTATCAGTTTTATTTCATGTAGATCGAACAAAAGCACAGCAAAACAGATTTGAACATCAAAGTTCTTAATCTACACTTAGCGAATTAAAAGTTTTACTGAAGAAAGAATGATACACTTCTAAATAACAAAACTTATCAATGATACCATACATAATGGTAAATACATAATGGTAAATACATAATTAAGAATATATTTCCAAAAGAAAAAAGCCAACCCAAAATATGCATCTACTTTCTGAGGACAATAAAATATATTGAAACTTTGTCTCTAGACATATTTAATAATTGGAATGCACCAACACAACTACAATCAAAAAAACAAAGGAAAATATATCTCAAGGAAAATTCAACAATGACAGGGAATAACACTCTATCTTTTAATAAAATATCTACATTATTGTAATACAACAATAATGGGAAAGCTAAGCACCTTCTCCAAATCATCAAAGAGAAAGAAAATGTACATACCCTGAAATCAGTACAATGGTCAGATAATATATATTACATACATTAAAGACAGATTAATTCTAAAGTCTAGATAACTATAATACTAATTTGATGGATATAACTGATATAATAATAAGATAATTGTTAAATATGATTAAATAAAATGTAGCCTGAAGCAATTAAAAAGCAAGAATATACAAAATTTTATAAACATAAAATATGTATTATAAAATTATACCTGTCATAATTAAGGACAAAGCAATACCCTTTTAAAATAACTTAATACTAAATCATTATGTAACATATAAGACTATCATTAATGCTACTAATAAGTGAAACTTATAATCAAGCTAGATCATACCACATAAAATGTAAAACATAATTAATATTTCAAATTGCTATATAACAATCATAAGTTATAAATGATAACCTTTAATAAAGTCTTTTTATAAAAAAATATTAAACTTATTAAAATCAGGGCAAAACTCTCCAAACAGTAGTCTCTCTCAGAGCTAGCCAGAGTAATCAAAAGAGCCAGAAGGCTTGATATAAAACTCATACTCATCTGCTCATCTCATCTAATATCCCCAGCAACTTTCTGGCTTGTGGCCTTCATCATGTGAGAGGCCTTGACCTTTGGATCTAATGCACACTCTAGAAATCTCCATTTATCTCTATTTAACTCAAAACTATGAGAAGAAAATGGAAAGAACACAATAATATTTTCAGTCTAAGATCATTTTATGTTTATATAGTCATATATGCTCAAACTCCGTCCATTAGTTTAGATTGGTGTCTTTGGTTCTTTAATAACCATAGAACCACTATCCTTTTAGTCAGGATTGCATTAAACCTTCAAACATCACATGATCACCCAGTTTTTACTTCAGACTATCCCCAGACTAGATTCTGATGAAAGCCAGTAACTAGTCCGAGATATTAGGATTTTATGCACAGAGCCATCTGTTATCAATTGATTACTCTGGCTGCACCGAGTTGTACTACTATATGGGAGAGTTTTTTTTTCTGTTTTAATAACAGTTGTGAGCAAGCATAAGAAATGGTGATCATGTGATGATTGATGGGTTTAATACCAATCCAGCCTAATATAATAGTGGTGGCTAGCTATCAAAGAATCAAAGACACCAACATGTATGTGACTGAACTGAGTTCCGACTCATATGACTATATAAGCTAATGGTCCTATATGATTGTGTTTACAATTTTATTTTCATAGATTTGTAATTAAGGAGGATAAACAATGTGCTACTGGAGAGTTGCATTAGATCTTCAGTTCTAAAGCAATCCAAAAGATCCAAGGCTTCTCTCTGATAAAGTCACAAGCCAAATAATCGGGGATATTGGATGAGTAGGAACTAGATAGGGATTTTAGCATATAGTATTCTGCAATCCACCACTAATTAGCTTATCAAGCTTGAGTGCGCACCTATAGTATGAGGAGAGTTTTGCCCGTTTTATTAAAGGGCAGTAGTTATAAGAAATGGGATCATGTGATGTTTGATGGCTAAACATTAAAATTCTTCATCATGCATAATGTTTGGTCTCATAACAATAAATTCAACAAAAGTCATAATGATATTTCTCCCCATGTTAGAAATATTATTTAAAAAGTGCATTTGCATTGATGTGTTTTTTTTGCGTTCTACATAAAACTCATTTGTATGTATACAACAAGTAAAATATTAATATTGTAAGGTCCATTATTTTGTGAATCATTACCCATATACTTGACAGAACACTTCGGCACTCCTTTATATTACAATGATTTCACTTTTTATTTAAGGTATCAGATAATTATTTTAATATGCATGCATTATATTACATTCTTTCCTTTTCAAATTAAGATATTTTTTCCGCAAACGCAACATCAATATAGTGGATTGCTAATAAATGTTTGTCCTTTAAGTTAGTAAACCTCTTAAATAATATTAATATAGCATTTGTCACACACCTTTCTTTTATAATTACACAAGTTTTTTGAATAAAACATTAAATATAATGTGGTATATTCAATACTTTGATAAAGCAGTTTTGTCAAAACTTCCTTCTCTAAAATTTTAAGCATATTTAAATTAAATATTAATTTTAACTCTTCTTTAGAAAAAGTACAATCTTTTATTATATATTTAGCACTTTATAGAAGACATAATTTCCATACCAATATTTTTTTTAAAAACTATGAATATTCATTCATAATGCTAAAGTGTTCAACTACTTTAATAAACTTTTCTGTAGATAATATGATAAACAAATATTTAATAATTATGATAATGTAAAAAAGTTCACTATTATTCACAACAAACTATTTTATCTTCCTAAATAATCAGTATTTTTATTAGAGATAAATGAATAAATACATTTTAAAAAGTTTGAAACAAATTATATTATAAGTCAGTGATATAGATAAATGTTAAACTATTATAAGTTAACATTAAGTTAAATTTCCAATAATTCTTTTCTCTAAAATAAGAAATGGGAACAATTTCTAATGAATAAAGTTTTTAATGAATTTTGAATTACTTAAGCTTAATGCCCTAGTCCTAAAAATAAAGTTTTTGTTATCAGTTGACCCTTAGTTAACATCTGTCTCTACAAATTCTTACTTCAACGTTTAATTCAGATTTTTCTATTAATTTCTCAGATGAGACTCCAGTATTTGATAGCAGAGTTTAACATATTCATTTTACTTTGGAATAAAAAGAAACTGATTTAAAATTTTAACTTTAGACTCTATCCCATTTCTACTTCGCTTCTTTTGCTGCTGCTGCTATTTAGTACACTTCTCTTTGCATATGTGTGTGTCACTTTTATAGTTTGCCAGTGGCACTCATTCAATTGGCAGAAAACATTTCCGTATTGATTCTGTGGTAGTGTTAGAACTGGGTCTGATTTGAATACTCATGAGTGTTTTCTTCAAAAAAGTTTTGATATGTTTTTAACGATATTCTTTGTTCAAAAACCATGTGTTTTATAATTACTACAGTAATTCCTAGCTGTTCGCCAAACCATTCTCTTCCTATTGTTAGGGATGAAGCCTCCTTTTACTATCATAAATAGATAGTACATTATTTCTTCTTTGTACCTAATTGTAATCTCGGATTTTCCATTTCTATTACTGCAGTCTGCTGACATCTTTGATCTCTAATTTGTGAATCCATTATGCCCCTCTGGTAATGTTTTTTCTATTTTCTCCTCCGATAAGATGGTTTACTGCTGAAGTCACTAACGATTCCTCACTTCTATGACTTTTTCACATATGTTCAGTGTTACGATGTATTGTTTTTGGGTTTGTGCCCGCACATTTTTTGTTTCATATTCCATATATATGTTTGTCTTGTGTTTTTGGATTTCTGCAGACTGATATTAGATATCTTTTTCTTCCCACAATTCTAACAAATATATGTATGCCATTTGCAGTTTTTGATATGTTCCCTTGCTTCGCTAAACATTAAACACTTTTATTTGATTTCCTCAGTCATTCTAGTCTTTCATATTCATATTATGAGTTTTCCATTCTATTTTATGTATTTACCATGACTGTTCATAATTTACCTTGTTCCCCTGAAAGACATTGCTCTGTACAGTATCACAAGCTCATACACTATCCCTTTCTTATTGCTATGAACTCTGACATAGCCAGTCTTCTCATTCATTCTCCATAACAACTGATACAGTAGAACTTGTTCAGCAAAATCTTCCATATTGGCAACCCATTACTATTTGTCTGTAGAACTTTATGTCTAAGTCCCCTTATGCTTTCCCTCTCGTGTTGTTTTCTTATTCTGCATGGTTAACTCAAACCATAAACATTGATGATTGTCGGGTTGAAATAATGGGATAATTTGTTTATAATTGTCTTCATATTCTATTTCATCCATTATTAATCCCATTTATTAGTTTATGGTCAACTTCAATGACTCTTCTTCCCGTCAGGCATAACAGTGCTGCACATTTTTTTTATTATTCTCTGTAATACTATTTTACTTAAAAATATTCAAGTTGAGTGACATATAATCAGCATTCTCCTGATTCCTAATGTCAAACTCTGAGATACATCTTTGTCCTAATGGTATATTAACTTGTCCTCTAGCAAACTTTTGAATCAATTCATTAATGTAGGTAAATTGAGATTTCACAGTGATCGTAAATTCCAAACTTTTGTATCATGTATTAAACAGACATACCAACTATTTTTTTACAAAATTGTATGTGTTTATTCCAATAAGAAAAATATTCAAGTAGAGATTACTTCATGGAGTATCGCTTATAGCTTGCCTCATACGCAAAAAACAATACATTTTTTATGCACTGTGTGAATATATTTCTTTGCTGGACCTCGCTAGGGATTTACCAGTTCATTGGGCTTCATTTTTCTCATTACTGGCTATGATCTTTTTTATTTCCATTCAATTAATATGTCTTCACAATTTTTTATGTGTACTGATTTGTTATCAATTTCCTCCATCCATAATTTTTGTTTCTCCATAATCTGTTTATATAATTTCCATCCATCATTTAGTACATGTGCTAATTTCAATTTCATAATTTTTTTACCAATCATTTCAGATTTATTCACATTTAAATTAACTGTTGATTGATCTTTATTGTCTGAATTAAAATTAAATTTGAGAGGACTGCAAACCTCTATGCTTATTACTATTCAACAGCCAATCAGACTCATAAATACAATAAAATAAATGTGCAGTCCACCCTCTCTTTACTTGTCTTTCTACATATACAAGCTTGTCAGTTCGAAGTATTTAGACTCGTATAGGCATGAAGCCAAATATCCTCACAATTCAAAACTCGACTGAGTCTATATTACAATCTTACAGCTGAAATCCTACGATTTAATACACACTAGTTTTTAGATGATATAACTTGGTAATATATGTAAATAATATTTATTTTACAAAGCCAAACAGTATTGAAATTAGATTGGTAGACTGCAAACTACTCTATGTTTATTACTATCCAACAGCCAATCAGATCATAAATACAAGACATATTCTAACAAGAAGAGTGGTGGTCCACCCTCTCTTTACTTGTCTTCCTATATATCCAAGACAGCTTCGAAGTATTTAGACTTTTAGTGCATGAAGCTTTTTAAATTTCTTCACATTTAACTTCACTGAGTATATATAAACATACAGTGTGAGATTATATTTACTATGCAGAATTTTAGATGTTATAACTTGCAGTAATGTATGTAAATAATATTTACTCTTACAAAGTGTAAATATACTGAAATTAAGTTATAGACTCGTAAACCCTTGCTAACTTATTACTTTAAACAGTCAACCAGATTGTAAATACATGCACAGAGAATTTAACAAGAAGAGGGTGGCCCACCTTTCTTCTTTCTTGTTCATAGAATTAACTATTGCCAGTCTGGGAGTATTTGGATCTTAAAATATGAAGCTTTAAGTCATCTTACATTTAAATGACCATCTAGGTTATATAAACATACGAGCGTAGAAATCCTATGATTTACTATGCAGTAGTTTTTAGATGCCCAGAATAAAGTAACATATGTACATATATTTATTTACAAAAAGGCTCAAACAGTATTGTAGCTAAATTGAGAGATCGTAGAAGACCCGCTCCCCACTTATTACTATTCAACAACCAATCAGATTGTAACATACAGATAGCCTGACAGGCTGTTGAATAGTAATAAGTGCGAGAGGTTTGCAGTCTCCCAATTTAATTTCAATACCATTTGTGCTTTGTAAAGTAAACATTATCTACATATGTTAATGCAAGTTATAACATTTAAAAACGATTGCTTAGTAAATCGTAGGAATTCATGCTGAAAGTTTGTAATATAGACTCAGTGAGTTAAATGTGAAGATATTTAAAGCATCATGTCTTAAGATCTAAATACTTCAGGACTGGCTTTTGGATATATAAAAGCCAAGTAAAGAAACAGGTGAATCACTCTCTTCTTGTTAAATTCTTTGTCTTGCATTTATGATCTGATTGGCTGTTGAATAGTAGTAAGCACAAGAGGTTTGCAGTCTCTCAATTTAATTTCAATAATGTTTGCACTTTGTAAAATAAATATTATTTACATACGTTACTGCGAGTTATATCATCTAAAAACTACTGCATAGTAAATCATATAATTTCACACTGTATGTTTGTAATATAGACACAGTGAGTTAAATGTGAAGATATATAAAGCTTCATGCCTTAAGATCTAAATACTACAGATGTGAAGATATATAAAGCTTCATGCCTTAAGATCTAAATACTACAGACTGGCTTGGTTATATGGAAAGACAAGTTATGAAGAGGGTGGACCACCTTCTTCTTTGTTAAATTGCGCAGTCTTGTATTTACGATCTGATTTATTGTGAAATAGGATATAAGGTGAAAGGTTTGCAGCCTATGAATGTAATTTAAATAATGTTTGCACTTTGTAAAATAAATATTATTTATATACATTACTGCAACTTATACATCTAAAGACTGACTACAGTGGTAAATCATAGTATTTCACACTGTATGTTTGTAATCTGGACTCAGTGAGTTAAATGTAAAGATAGTTTAAAGATTCATGCCTTAAGATCTAAATACTTATAGTCTGAATCTAAAAATAGGATTAAACTTATCAGAAAATCATATTATGGGCTAAGATGATTACATCTCACCAAATATACTGTTATATAAAAAATGATAAAAAATTATGTTAACTTTAAAAAATTTTTAAAATTGTATAAAATGCATAATTTTTTACTAAAATGCTTATTTAATTTTATTAATTATACAAAAATATCCTGCAACTAATATTAAATGTTATTCCGAAAGAAATATCTCTATTAACAAATATAATTTAAACTTACAATTATGCAAGTACTTACACTCACATTCAGAATCGCCCCATATCTTTCAAACAAATTCATTTAGTATTCTTTAAATAGCAATGATTAGTTATCTATTTTTGAATTCAACCAATTTAATTTAATTTTCGATTTTAAGATTATTATTTAAATAAATAAAATTAAAATACATATTTACTTTAATTATGAACTTTTAAATATTAATTAAATCCATCAGTTTTACAGTTCCATTAAGGCAGTAATCATAGTTGGCTATAATTGTATTAGAATAATCTAAACTGTAGTTTATATTATAGCTACATTTTTTAATTTTAATTGATAGAAATGTAATTGACTATAAACTAACTATTTTAGTAAAGTAATTAATTTTAAAACATAATATTATTTATATTCATGATGGAAATATTTTAAATCATTTACTATTTAGATTTTGTCTGCTAATATAATTTATAAGGAGAGTATTTAACTATTATATATATATATATATATATATATATATATATATATATATATATATATATATATATATATATATATATATATATATATATATATATATATATATAAATAATTAAAAAGCACTAGCTTACTGCACCAAAAGTTCCAATGTGTATATATTATAAATGTTAATGGATCCATTCTTAACATCACCATAGAATCATATATAACAATATGAAAAAAAAAATAATTATATTTATTATTTTGATTATGCATTTGAAGATTCATTTTTTTCAGTTATATAAAATTAACGTGTTAATTAGAAACATGGTGATACTGATATGTTGAGTTATTTCTATTGTAATAGTTCTCCTTCACTTATTTTAAACACTGAGGTGTTTTAATAAATGAATAAATAGGGCATAAAAGTTTTTTTATCTTAATATTTATTTTTCTGAGAGCATTAATATTTACAATACTAATTATTGTTGTGTATAAAGTGTATCAATGTTAGAGTATTTGAAGATTGAAAATTTTGTCTTTATTTGTTTAAAGTTTTTTCGATTGTTATATATATATATTAGTTTTTTTGTTTTATTATTTATATATTGTTATTTTATATAGAAATTTTTTTAAAAAGAGTTGTTGATTATTTTTTATAAATTTATAGTTGAAGGTTTTTTTTAAAATTTACGAAACATTTACTTTAAGAAAAAATATAACGTTTGAAAATATAAAATAAAGAGTATAATTGTATTTGTATTCCACAATGATATATATTATAAATAGAACAGTATGTTGTAGAATACGTATGATATGTTTATCACTTGAATGTTTAAATAAGTATCTGAAGTGATGTAATAGTAATGTCGTAGTCAGCACAAATGTGAGTAAAAAAAGGTGAGAATATACTGTATGTAGATAACTAAAGAGAGTGACAGTGATAAGGGAGCAAAATGTAATATAAAGAGATAGAGTATGGTTTAAAGAAGGCCGAAAATATGTAGAGAGCAATAGTGCAATGGAGATGATTAGCCAAAAAGAATAAGATAGAGCAGAAGAAGCAGATAAGTATAAAAATTAAAATCATTAGAGGATAAAATGTGAGATAAAAGAATTAGTTTATAGACGATAAGGAAGAAATAGGGGTGAGGACTATAAGAAAATATGTGATGGGAGTAGAAAATAAATTATAAATATTGATAGTAACTAATAATTAGAGAATGACATAATTTTATGTAGAAATAGAAGCAGATATGAGAAAAAGTATGTTTTCCTGGAAAGAATAATATAGATGTATCAGATAGCAAAAAAGCAAGTTGTAGATATGTGTATATGGTGGGGACTAATAATGCATCAAACACCTATAGAAATAATGCGCGATATGAATTGATTAGAATTAATTATGATAAAAAGAAAAGAAGTAATTATTATTACCAAGATTTAATAAGAGGTTTTTAGATAGGTATGTTATAAATGACAGATTGAAAAAATGTATAAACATAGAATATGTTTGTGATGTTTGGGATTGTTTTTATTAAAAGAGGTGCAGTATAGTAAAGATGTGATGCATTTAGGAAAACAAGGACATGAAGTTTTAGGGAGTCTGATTTATAAATAATATTTTTCAGAAACTTTTATGGGAGGATGATTTAAAATTGCAATATTATTAAAAAAAAAGAATGATGGAAATGTAAGAAATAAGCAAAAGGAATTTGATTTTGATATAAATAAAGCTTTGGTGAAGGAATGGTTTGTAAATTAAATATTGTTATTTATAAATGTAATGGAGAAGAAAGAATGAAAAAATTTATAAAAAAAAAGAGGTTAGAAAGAAGCAATTGTTAAATCAGTTTTAAATATGCAAATATAATAGATGAAATAGTGTGAAATGGAATTAATAAAACAATTGAAAATTAAGAGCTGAGGTATTGGCAGTAATGGAACACATCTAAGGAAAGAAGAACCTATTTTGGAACAGGTGGTATGGCAGGATATAACAGAAAAGAAAAGAAAAAAGGCTGGTGATATAGGTGTTATATGAAAAATATTTAAATATTGTTAAATGTCAAAAAACATTTGTGTTTGAAATAAGATTAGTAGATATAATGATGTGTGGCTATAGTTTATATAGTCACTGGAGATAGACAAATTATATTGGAGGAATAAAATATATATGAATGTCTAGTTGAGGATATACAAAGTTTTAAAGAAAAGGGGGAAGAGAATAATAGTTATAAGGGGATATGAATGGACATATTGGAAAATTGATGATGTAGATAATAAAATGGATAGATTTAAAAAATGGAAAGTGAATATGAGTATTAAATGGCTAAATATTTATGAGAAACAAATACATATGTCTAAAAATAATTATTTTACACACAGATTATGCATTGGTAGAAAAGGGTGTAGAATAAAATATGGAAAATTAAGTTGTTTGATAATGGAAGAAAAAGTATGCACTAGTGATCATAAATCATTTTAATTGAAATGGTTATTAATGTGATGGAGAATAGAAATAAAAGTAGAAATAATGGTGAAAGATGTGAGGAGAATTAATGATAAGAATAACTTTAAAGAGTATAAAATACAAGTTGAAAAATCATGGAAGAGATGGTTGCAGATGAGTATAAACACTGGGGGGGAAGTAGAAAAAGGGGCAAATAGGGTTGTAGGTGAGAAATATTCATATGAATAAAAGGAATAAAAAATGAGAATTAGTAAGAGTGTAAAAGAGAGTGAGCATGGGAGGAATTTAAGTTTGATATTAAGAAACAAAGAAAAGGAAAATATATTAATGCTAAATGGGAAAAGTACTAGAAAATAAAAAAGTTGTTAAATGATAATTATAGAATAATGAAATTGAATAGTAAATTGTTGGAGGATAATAATAAAAGGGAAGAGATGGGAGTAAAAATTCTAATATATTATGAGAATGTATGAAATAGAGATGACAGATTACAGGAATATGTGGAATTAGAGTGAATATTTAGAAGAGTGTCATTAAATAGATAGTGTAAGGGATATAGAAACAAGTTAGATTAGAAAACATGAAAGGTTATAAATAATAGAATAGGTTCAGAAAATGAACTGAATGGTGTAGAGAAGAATGAATGGGCAGCTTAATACACACACACACACACACACATATATATATATATATATATATATATATATATATATATATATATATATATATATATATATATATATATATATCATATATATAATGTGTATGTATGAATATAAACTAATATTTAAGCCACTGCAAAAAAAGAGTATATATAAATTATAAATAAAAAGTAACAATGACACATAAGATGGCAAGTTTTAAATCTTTTTGTTTCCGAATAAAAATTATGTTATTAATTAAAGTGATAAACTAAAAATATTAAGATATTTTCCAAGGAATTGATTGATGATCAAGTTATAAATAGAATCAAAATAAACAATACTTTTATAATAATTAAAAAAACATGATAATTTAAAAATAAATGAAGATTCTAATAATAAAAAATGATATCTATTCTATTGATTTTTAATCCACAAGTAAAATTTTTAAGGATTTATATAAGAATGCAATAATGCTTTTCCATTCTAATGCCCAAACAATATTAATAATTTAGTCAATAATTCTAAGGATGTTCATACCTGTCAAGCAAAAAAAGTAATGTCACATATCAAATTTTTTGTGATTGAAGTGCCATCATATATAGGTGAATCTAGAACAGGTGTACTAGAGCAAGATTGTAGGAAGACCAATCGTTATATATAAGCAAAAAATAAAATAATGGTGATTTGACATTATCTCTCTTCATCTTTTCGATCACGGAAACATACAAGTATAAATTCAAATTTAATTTAAAAATGCAGTAAATCTTCACGAAGTTGAGAGTAACCATAGTGAAAAGAAAATTAAAGAGGCAATTTATGTAATATAAATAGGAATAAAACAGATTTAATAAATGAATCATATTTCTAATGTTAAAATATTATGATTCAGATGTGAATTGTGACGTTGTTTCTCGCTTTAGTCTTTGAATTTAATAGGCAGTTGGGAGGTTTGAAAGTGAATGAAAGTACTTCCTGCAAGATTTTAAGATTGTTTGTAATTGTTTATGAACTGTTACAAATATTATTCAATTTATAATTGACAAATTGTTTTTAATTAATCTGATACTTCTATCATTTTATTTTTTATATATACATATGCTGATAAATATATATATATATGATATATATATATATATATATATATATATATATATATATATATATATATTGTAAATGGATGAATATATCAAAGTGGAAGAAAAGTGGTGCAAAGATTTTAATTGGGTTGATGGAACTCACATCAAATAAATTGAAATAAATAATTTACAAAAATAATATATATAAAATATTTAGAGGAACATGAGATTAGAGAATCTCAGAGGTCATTGAGAGACCACTGGCACTCTTTGAAGAGCAAATACAAGCATAATTAACCATAAAACAGTATTATAAAGTATTATAATATGGTAAATACTTGTGAGAAACAACATTCCATCATCAATATGGGAAATAAAGAAATCAGTATTAATAAATCAAGTATAGTACATCAACAACAGTCAATCTGGTGACTAGATTGAAAATGGGTCTCTGTTGACCAGGCTTAATTTATTGAACCTTTGCCACTTTGAGCAATTATTTAACCAGTAACTAGAGGCACAAACTAAGTGCTCATCCATCAGATTACAAGAATCAAACAATAATGTTGGATATTGTTTGATGCTGATCATCACTGGCTGCTCAGTCACTTGTAGTACAACTATATACTTAACTTAAACACATAAATGAAAATAAAAATATAGTAAATATTGGTTTTAAGATATTCTTTGGAATTTAAACTAGATGAGTGATTGAATTATCGATGGATGCCCCAAAAGCACTAACACATCCTCATTTATAATTCATCCCATGGAACTGTAGTTTGTAGTAATATAAGCTCTCTTACTGTATGAAAAGAGATGATGGAGACAATTATTAACAATTGAATGTTATTAAATAACAATAAAAAAATAAATTAAGGTCTTATAAGTGTTCAGAATTTTTAGAAAAGTATGGTACAATCAGCAGTACACTCTAAAACTTTTACATTGATTTATATGGTTTTTTAATAAGAATCATAAACACATATATATATCAGTGAGATGTGCATTTTATATTAAAAACACTAACGAACATACTACTAAAATGATTTAATTTTACATATGTATTGTGAGGAATGGCATTATATTTAAATAGAATTAATAGATATAGACACACATGCAAGTGTGTGCATGAAATTTCTGGGAACATATTAACTTGTTCACAATACATGATTAAGCTTAAATTATGCTTTAAATAATACAGATCCTTAAGCTAGGTTTACTAAAACACGTATATAGAATTAGATTATTAATAAAATTTAGTTTTCTCAAACAATAAATAGCAATTACAAATTCCATTTGAAATGGTATAAAATTTCATATATTTGATATAATAATAAAAGTTATTTACAATTGTTCTTTTGTTGATATACCTTTTTTTCTCTATATAATGATTTAATAACAAATTTTTGACAGATGATTGTTGATTGATTTAAAAATGTCTTTTTCTTCTGTCAAATGAAATATAAAATCGTTTTGTAGAATGAAATATATATATATATATATATATATATATATATATATATATATATATATATATATATATATATATATATATATATATATATATATATATATATATATATATATATATATATATATATATATATATATATATATATATATATGTATATATATATATATAATGTATTTCTGTTTGATTAGTTAAGTTTATTAGTAGGTAAGGTGAGAGATATGATGAGTGAAATGAATTTATAGCACCATATGATAAGAGAGAATCATACGGACTATCAAGTACCCAATACTCCATGACATCACAAAAAATATCTCTGCATTAAGATCATCTCTTCTAAAAGATAGGATGTTATCATCTACAAGGAGTAGAATCAGAAAATATAAGACATTGAGCAAGCCTGCTCATCTTCAGAGATTCTAGGGGTCATAAATGAGGTCTATTCTGAGAATAAAGTTCATTAATGATGCCTACATGCAGCATACTGACTACTTGGTAGCTCAACATCTAGGTCTAGACAGTGCCAATCATATACTTCAGAGCATCATGAACAAACACTGCATCCAGACAGATCCCTGCTCAACTATAACGGCTATAAATATAAAATTGTAAATCATACTTTTAACTTTCTAAATGTAATTTTACTAAAGA